>JAWPHD010008721.1:55000-111797 GCA_037043455.1 Cyrtodaria siliqua | reverse complement strand
ATAGTTTATATATGAATGGTTCAAGGAAGAAACTGTTCGGTTTGCTATATCTCAGTGGTAGAGATGTCGGTACCGGAGTCATTCGTTTTGCATTATCTTGACGAGAATTCGTATTGAACATAGGACAAAATGAATGACTCCGGTACCGACATATCTAACACTGACGAAGTCGGAGGGATATAGTTTTGGCGTTGTCCGTACGTTTGTCCGTTCGTCCGTTCGCCCGTTACAATTTTCGTGTCTATTGTATAACTCTCACATGCATGGACGGATTTTGAAATAAATTGGCACATATACTCATCTCATCAAGACGACGTGCATAACCCAACCCCGGATCTTTATTATCAAGGTCAAGGTCAAACAGTGCATATAATTATTAGACGTGCTCTTATAATAAGGTAGTTTGTGTTCTCTCGCAATAACGATCATGTTTGCAGGGATTTTGTAATGAATTGAATACTCAAATACTTAATTTTGAATTTAACTTCGTCTCGTATTAACGTCAGATTATTGTCAGTGATTTTATGTATCCGCATACTCTTATTATTACCAATTGTCATTGAAATATTTTGTGCCATCTATAAACTAAAGCATGAGATTTAAATTACTTTTCTCAGCCTTATCTAAAAATATTTTGAATATTGTCTGTGTTTACCAAATAATAACGCAGAAAATAATAATAACGCAACGTTCTTGTTTCGCATATGACGTCGTCTTTCCTGCTGCGTTTTGAAGATATATACCAATACAATATTGATTTGTTTTATATAAATGCTTAGTATGATTCCCAAACCCTACAACCGGCAGTGTCAGTGACGGTCAGCTCTCGCGATACATAGTGTGTGGAACAGGTAATTCTACAACCGGTAGTGTCAGTGACGGTCAGCTCACACGATACATAGTGTGTGGAACAGGTAATTCTACAACCGGCAGTGTCATTGACGGTCAGCTCTCACGATACATAGTGTGTGGAACAGGTAATTCTACAACCGGCAGTCTCAATGACGATAATAGTGTGTGGAACAGGTAAGAACTTTTATCAATTCAATTTCAGAAAGTATTTTATGTATGAATATCACTGTGTGAGCTTGTAGCTAAATGCTTAAAGTGCGCGTTGGAAGAATTTGAGCAGGAATATTATATCGTTACGTGTTTTGTTTGCGTTCCGACATGCGAAGTTTTAGATTTGATTATGAAAATGTTGACATTCGATTATATATTGTATCAGTTGTGCAAAATATCCTTCTTTACAATTCATGCTTTTGCCGGTGACAGTTTTATTTGTCAAATGGTTAACAATGATAGCAGTAGATTGTTCTTTCGTTAAAATTATTCGTGTTTTCTTCAGAACATGTTACCCATATATTTGATATGAATTTGAACATAGTTATACCTAATCCATGTATATACAGCATGCATGATTAATAAAACATGCAGTGAGTAGATATATTTGAAAACACGTTATTTTTAACGTGTGTTGATGTATTTAAACATTTCTGTCACTGTTTACGATTTGCTTTGACATTTAGAGAAACACTTTCAGTTGAACATTTTACGTTTGAATATATATACTTAGCAAAATTAGAAAGTATCCATTTTGTTTTTCTGCAAAATCTGAGACTATAAGAAAGAACTAACAATTGTAGCATGATTTTCTTTTAATAACATCTTTGTTTGATGTTCACAGAAACTTTCATCGAAATATACCGAATGCTTAAAAAATAAATCAAACTTTAAAAACATAAGCATAAGTGTGAAAATAAAATTCACAAAGCTTAAAAATGTAAAGATTAGCGACAATAGCATAGATTTAGCAGTCTAAGCCCATTCAAATGCACAGAAAAATGTTCAGAACCTCGCTAATATCTCATGTGTCCACCGTTACACCGAATACACTAAAAAATGCGACGTCGGATGCTTCTGACGTAACGACTGACGAAGCATCGATCAAATTGGGACGTTGTATACGTCAGGATCCAAAGTGTTCAGGACCTTGCAGCAGCACTTGTTCGCGAATGGTACACATACTCCTAACTGTGTTCTGTTGGTATTATCTTACTGAAACTAATTGTGCGTTCAATTCTGCGTTGTATGATCACGCCTATAATTACTGCGTGAGTGAATTAAAATCATAAAATGACATTATTGACCACCTCGTTGGAAGCTATAGTCATTTGGTGCGTTCCTTTTACCCGATCCAAGAGTACACTGGACGATTTTTGTTGCAGTCAATGATAGCGGTGAAAAGCGATTGTTTTTTTGTTGATAATATTAAACATTAAAGACCAAATGGTAATTGATTCTGCAAGTGTTATGTTTCCGGTATCCGAGGGGCGGGGCATACCCCAGCACAGATCACCCCGCACCGCCGTAGTACCACTTAGAAGTTCACGCCCCCTCCCAACTTCTTTTGGTGGGACATGCCCCAGCAATCCCCTAGCAACATAAAGACGTTCACGTATACACCCAATTGAAATCTTAGATCTGCACCTGAATGTGTAATGAAATTGACTTTATTCGGGGTTTAGTTGTGTGTGTTAAACTATATCTCTTCCTAGTCAGATGAAAACAGAACATTGTAAGCACCTATATAATTATTGAACAAAGACAAAACCTACCCATTTCAACTTTAGAAGGAGATGTTGTTATAAAAAGTACAATTGGCGCAAGTTACAGAAACTAACCCGCCAAACAACGGCACAATTACACTACAAAACAGTTAATCAAAACTCTGTCCAGGTGTTCAGGTCATACACAAATGTATATGTGCTGATTAAAAGTATAGGTTTATTTATGGGCTCTTAAAATATATCAACCTCTCCTCCACAGCTCTACCCCCTTCCCCCCCCCCCCCCCCCACCTCCCCCACACACAACAAGGTCAATAAACTTTACTTTTATTAGCATATTTTGTTATTTGAATGTAAGGGTGGGGTGAGGTTCGCGCGGGGTCGTGACATTTAAAAACTATGCGTTCCGGTTTAAATGGGTCGCACCGGGTCCTCCTCAACCTAAATCAGACCTTGGTTTGGACAAGTGTTCAACATTAAAAGCGACACACGACAATCTTACGTTTTATATCAAGCATTACAAATAGCACCTGGGGTTTATAATATTTTATCATTTTGACTTTAAAACAGATTGCATATAATTAAATAAATTTCAGTTGTCTTCGTTATTTTACCTTTTTTTTTTAAATATATTATAGGTGCAATATAATATAGTTATTAATATGTAAACATAATTTGCTTTGGACTATTCTAGGCCTTCAGTAATAATTAAAATTAATGATTGAACACATGCAAGTTATGTAAGAAAACTAAGGGATACCGTCAGGTTTTAAACAATCAAGGAATGACGTTTATCCATACTGAATTGTGTAAAATTAAAAAATACTGCCAACCGTTTTCGTGAAGTGGCCCTGATAGCAGATGTATATTACGTGTCAGGTTGATCAAAATACGGATGTTGACATGTACATAATATAGTTACGTAATACACTATTTTAGTTTACAAACCATAACTCCACCCATAACGTGGTCCGGATATTAAAATTGCATACCCCATCCAATCCCTTCTCCTAGAAGCAAAAATGGTGTTGGCTAGGGTATGAAACAAAACCTTAATTTCGGCTTAAAAAGTTTGCATATTGTACAATGTAAACATTTTAAACAGGTTATCACATTTTTTTTCTGTAGAAATGTGGTTAAACATGTTTTATTGTCGAAATATCGGTTATAAAATCCTGCTAATATAAGCTTCACCATCACTTAATGGAAATAAGGCGGGACCACGTAATGTCGTTTCATGTCATAAAACGTGCAGGACATATCAAGCTGAATGTGCAGAATAATTTCTCTTTCTATGGTGAATGTTGATATATATATATACATGTATATACATGTACATGGTAGGTAGATATATAGGAAAACAATAACAAAGAAAGTCACTTATTATGTATAAATTAATTCAATAGTATACCATGCACTGTATGAAGAAACAAGTCATTACAAGTAAACAAGTTCGCTCTGTCTGGGGCGGTTTAAAATATCCTTAACATATGTTGATGTGCCTTTTAACAACAATTCAATCATGTCTATATCGGGTATATTTGGTTTATTTGTATTTAATTCGGGTTTAACAGCTCACAACAAAATCGTATTTATAATCATCTGTCGAAAATATACATTGTTAGAAAATATCGATTTTTGTTCATAACGGGCGGTGTTCAGTACTGGTTCTACCAAGGAATGCCCCCAACACTAAAAATCGACCGTTATACATAGCATAGCATGTGCTGAATAATGACGGTAAGCATCAAACAAACAAACAATCAAACAAACAAACTCATCGGGAAAAGAAAGAAACTTGTCAATCAAATTATAAAATCAGATTAACCAATGTTATCGCTACAGATAGTTATTAACACGTTTGTCAGAAATTCACTGAAAACATTGTTTTATATATAAACTATGGGAAACCCATATCGCGGTTAGGTTAATGATTCATTGAACAACGACGTCCCAATATATGCGAAGATAAACTCATTTCTTCGTCATTAAGGGAATGGGGCGTAGGCATCAACAGCTGCCCTAGCTGCCTCGCTGACCCTGCAAACATTGCAGCAAACCCCAGCCATTACAACTTAAAGGTGCATTGTTCTCATTTCTACTATGCAACTGGTTTTAATTACCTCAGTCTAAATTAGATAGCTTTTGAAAAAAAATCCTATTGAAATTTGAAAAAGGAAGTTTTGAAGTAACTGATCAACATGTATGATTATAGTATGAATTGGAGTAAGACATATTTACGATTATACCTAACAGTCGAATATTTAAATGCGTATGGATAACTGGCGTGAGGTTAAACATGATATTTATTAAATTATGAGCAAAGAGAGAGTGTGATGTACCACTGAATTATGACATAATAATAATTAACGATTTCAATAGTTTCCAGAAACAGTGAATTTATTTGAGATACATGTTTGGGACACAAGCGTGGATTTGTGGCAGTCTAGAGGGTACCAGTTTGGGAATAATAAGATTTTCTCAACAAATCATCGCAGTCTCCTACCAAATAGCATCTACATGTACCCCCTACTGTTCTTCTACAGTATATTATGTATATGTGCGTATCCATGCTAGTCCGTTGCTTGCATACCTTTTTTTTTTAAAAGTTGAATAAAATAAAAGTTGAAACAGTCGTTCACATTTTTAAATTGTGTTGAGTTATATGATGCAAAGATGTAAATACAGGATAAAATAAATTTCATGAATAATAAAAAGTTGCATTTAAACCGAACTATGTATTCAATGCATTTAAATCATTTTTATTCTATTAATAATTTAATGATTTAACTTCAAATTAATTAATTAATCAAACACTATCGTATTTACATACGTGTTTCATCGGTCGAAGTGTTGAACTCTTCCTCAACTGCATGTGCCAATGTGTATACCACAGCTCCAGTCACCATACATAAGATAGCTGAAACCGTTAGTGAAATAGCAACCACTCTGACCGGTAACTTCCACAAACATTTCGATTGTTCCGATTTCTTTAATGCCCTTTTATCACGATCAAATTGCGATTGGTCATACACTCCTTTTTCTGTGGTAATTGTTTCCAATTCAATATCACTAACAACTCTTGGTTGTGAATTATATTCTTATGTATTTATCATGGCGATGGTATTGAGTTATGGTTTAAAACGTTACGCCAATATTTAACCAAGTTAACTACGTTTACTGATTTTACTTTAAATAACTTAATATACCCGTCATCGTATGAATATACTGTATACACTACTTTGAAAAGTCACAGTTGCTTGTATATAAATCGATGCCCTATTGAGCTGTACTGGCCATACGGAAGAAGTGGTCTTGCGAAACTACTTTGTTACAAAGGTTATGACTTAATCGGTAGCTGTGGTAAAGTATTTTATATTTTCACTAAATTAGATTTGAGATTTTATTTCTTGTACGATTGATTTAACAATGCGACATATCAGAAAGTTATTTTTCTTGCTCTCGACTTCGTAAAAGGGCACATTTCGGGTTGTATGCGCAAGAACTTTAGCAAAGGGTATCGGACTTACACCAATTGGTTCATGATGATGTTGGAAGTGTTCGACAATGAGAATATTTGACGATGTGCTTCATTGTGGTGGCCCTTGATTTTCTCAAAGTTAAGAGAATTCCAGTTTGTTTACGTTATCATTATTTGACTTTCAGAAATGTTTGAATACATTCCACAATGGCGATCTAAACTGTTTATGGTCATGGATAAATGCAACGAAAGTGCCCCACATAACAGTAGTGCTGTTTAACTGTATTAACAAGTTTCATATTGAACAGGTTTCATATTGAGGATCCAATAGGAAAAATAAATGTTCACAGATGTAACTTTTTTTCGATCGTATTTATTATTTACAAGATCGTCGAAACACATTGTCTATATATATGTATGCAAATGCAGATTCATCGTTTTACATGCATGTTCCCACGTGAATTTTCACATACTCTTTAAGTTGTTTGCAGATACCTGCTATTGTTGTATACAATCGGAGAATCAGTTCATTAAGTTACAGTCATTTTGACCATGTTGACGATAACTTTATTTCGAGTGTAGAGATTACATGTTTTTGTTTCAGCTTGAATTATTGTAAGTTGTGTTTACTAGTATTTAACTTATTTAATATAACTGAACCAAATATACGAGAGTCTTGTGTCAACAATAATTAGTTAATTAGATATTTGTGATAAAACGTAGGACAGTAACGTCTTCGTGTTAGACATTCGCCCAGTGCATTACCGTTTCTATAGAGACATAAACCGGAACCACTATGGGTTTTGTTTTCACTCACCATAACTTTGCTTCTAGATTATACAACATTTATAATCCGTGGTTATTTGTCATTGTATCTTTGATGTATTGATTTGTTTGACGTTTAGTAAATATTAAACTGTTGCTTGAAACGTTAACAGTCTTATAGTTTTCAATGAAGTTAAATAATATACATTACTTAGTATTTTGATTGACTAATCTTAAAGAGGCATGTACAGCCGGCGCGTTACAATATCAATGAATCTCGGATGAGAACGAAACCCAGCAATATCGAATAGTAACACCAGAAGTACGGCCTTTAATTTATCGCAAAAGGTTTTATTTTGCTTTGTTAAAATCCTAGTCCTTGACATTTTAACTGATTGTTGTTGTTGTTGTTGTAATAGACTTATGGTCCCGTATCAAGTTTGTTTATATATTTTACGATAATACAATTTTGCAAAGCCGACATGTCGTACACCCTATTATGACGTAAATATATATACTGAACCAAACAGCTTACGTACCAGTAGACAATACCTGTTATGTATTGAACTTATTATATGCCGATTGGTACCGTTGGAGACAGGTGATTTGAATGATTTGATTAAATTTACAGTCATTATTGACAAGATATTTGACTCGTTCAGATTAAAATTTGTTTCGATTTATTGATTGTTATTATTGAGATATTAAATGTATTGTCTACTGGTGCGTTAGCTGTTTAGTTCAGTATATATCCTGAAAACGTCTATATATACACATACTCATATTATCATTTGTGTGCTTACTTCTGTTGCCTTTTAATGCTGCCTAGTTTGTCATATTGATGTGTATGGGGATTTAGCATGGGCGTTTTATAGGGGTACCTAACGCCGTGTTAGTTAAAGCAAACTAATTAAAAGAAATGTATAAGTCTGTGATTATGTATCTTATTATTCTTTATATGACTAAGAAAACATGTTTACTTAATTATATACACTCTTTCTGCCAACATATATCAGTTTACCACTCGTAAAAGGGTTGTTAGTTAAGGAAGTACAACCGCCATATTTGTTTCTGTTGGGTACCGATCGCCGATGTAATGGTAAAATATTACCTTTGCTGCTGAAATAATTAGCATACTAGACAAAACTTCTCGCCAATATTGGTAAAAACAAAAGAGCAACAACACTTTGATAAATCGAAGATGTTTGTTTGTTTTTTTAGATTTGGATCGATTTGATCTCCATTAGTATTTGTTTAAAAAAAAGTCATAAAATATGTCCACAGTAAGTTCTTTCTATCTTTCGGATTTAAATGCCACAGTGAGTGCACATGAATACACTATCTCTTCTCAGACCCTCTTTTGTTCTGGTTTACGGTCTTCCCAACGGTGGGAAACCGAAATACAGAAAAAAAAATATATGATTTTTTTTGTTTTTTTAAAATAGCAAGAAGTTTTACCAAGTACCTACCACATAAGGAGATCACGTGACCAGATATTTTGAGAAAAAGCTCATACGTCTATGACGTCATATGAATTTATTTGTTTGCTTTCTATTAAGCAGACCATTACGTTTGCGACCTATTAATTATCCTTCCCGGTCTGACCCGTGGTTTTAGTCATAAGTGGCGGGTATGGCCGGGTATGTTGTGATGCGTCTTCCGCGTAAATAGTCCCATCGTGATTACTGTTTTATTTTGCTCCCTGACAAGAAATATGCTTTACAGGTATCGATTTATTAACAAATTGATGTTATAACACAACACTGGTCATGTATAAATAGTATATGATAGTTTTTAAGCAAAATAATTGTATCCCGCACCACGCGTATAAATCGACATAAATGAAAGAAGAACAACAACATGGCGGCCATTCTTTTGTTCGGGATTTTCATTCAGAAATCAAATAAACTGGATTTAATAACATGGCCAGAACAATTATTGGATATGTTAAAATATCTGCTAGAGAGTTGGGGCCATGGATGATGCATTATTTAGTTAGTAAGCTGAGACGGAGTTTCCAGGAAAAGTACTTTTGAGGATTTCTGATGGAAGTTTTGCCCGGCGCATTCAATCCTTCATCAAGTTCATGACGTTAGAACTTGATGTTGAACGGTGGCGACGGTGTTTATGATAGTAAAACCCCAGTATCGTAAGTATTGTATTTTATAACATGTATACATTTAGAATAATCCGATGAAAAAAAAATTGCCTTCAGGAAACGTCCTTCAAAAAGTGAGGATGTTTTTTTTTTAACTATCGATGCGTAATGACACAATTAATTAGACTCTTTTCACATATAAAAAATTACATCAAAGTGAACACTTTGTAAAAACAATATAAACTTGACAGTAATGAAATGTCATGACCATGTACCTGCCCTCTCTCTCAACCAACTTTGATTCAGTCTGTTGTCAGAGCTCAACATGTAGAATCTCCGATTATCTAGGACAAGTGAGTCAGATTGTAGCAAGTCACATATAAATGTAAAGGGAATTTTAATTCAGTTAACAGTGAGTTCTAAAAATCATCTTTATAAGTTATTTTCCATTGCCTATGTACACGTATTGGCAGTACTCCAGTCCTAGGCTCGCGTTAACCATTCGCCAAATCACCATAACAAAAACGAAACCCGAACTGTCGAATGAAAATACATAGCAAATGCACCAGACTTCGGCGGTCTGGCAATTCCATATATAACAGGTGGTGAAAAGATCGTTCCTCAACCGGTACTCGAACCCGGAGTCTCTGGTTTACCGTACCAGCCCTCTAACCACTGAGCTATCGAGGACATACGGTTAGGAATCGATATTTCACCATATACCTGTACCCGGTTACATACACCCCCATCAGATTGAAATTCGTCCCTAATGGAGTTAACTCCAGGCCGGCTGTCAGACTTATTTTCATACTATTTCATGCTGACAGTCACGGTCCTGGATCCCGGACGAGTCCCCAAATATAACAGGTGATGAACAAATCGTTCCTCAACCGGGACTCGTACCCAGGGTCTGGTTTACCGTATCAGGCTCTAACCACTGAGCTATCGAGGACATACGGTTAGGAATCAATATTTCACCATATAACTGTACTCGGTTACACATAGTTTCGACCGATTTTGTCTAAACAATCTTGGAAAATCCCGAATTCTAATAAACAACGTCTTTGACAGTTTATAAGCCAATATCCCGCTTGGTGTTGTTAAAGAATTTGCGACAATCAATTTGGACAGATAAATAATTATCGCAGTGTTTATTGAAAACCGTTGTCAAATTGTGTACGATAGATGCCGCCCACTTTTCTGCCTCTCGCTGTCAATCAACTAGTTTGTGTCCCCACCTCCCGCACACAATATTATCCATTTATTTAATTGCGTTATTGAGCCGGGTAAATATCAAATAATGTGGCGCCCTCTTATGGCCATAATAGCTGATCAAGACAGCAAGTGCACAAAGTGTGAGAGTTTGTTTAAAGCATACTCTTATAACTTACTTTTGATGTGAATGCAAACGCGGTTTTAGCGCCTTCAATTAAAGTTACAAAATATCTCGGCAAAAGTCTGGCTAAAGAAATTCTAATCTGGCTAGAGAAATTTTTAGGGCTAAAAGCTTTAAGTTCCTAGCGCTAGCCTAGTCCAGATAAGACGCGTATCTGCGTAATTACGAATATTTTTTCATCAAAAGCGCTCTTATGGATGGCGGGTGGTGCATAGTTCTACCCAAAAAAAAGTGGGTGATCTGCCTTCACCACAAAAAAAATCAACTGTCATATAGAACCTTACATGTGTTGAAAATGACATAAAACATCATACAAACAAACAAATCATCAAAAACTAGTGATGTGCAATCGGTTGAAATTTACAATCGATCATTAGTTACAATTGGTTGGATGTAACCGATCAATCATTGGTTATAATCGGCAAGTCAGCATTAAGTTTAACGTTTAGGTCAATCTGTATTTCAGGCCTTGAACTTAAAACAAGTTTTTGAATGTATTCATTCCTGTCTAGTTTATAATGCCATTGTAATTTTATTTTAATCAGTGAAGTAATTCTAATTCAAATATAAATGTGTTTATTTATGTACATGCTCATTTTAACATGTTTATTTCCCAACTGTTGTTTCCTGCATAGGTTTATTTCAATTTTTAAAATTAATCAACGTGAAATTTTACATTTAGCCGTAGGTCGTTTATATACTTTCATAATCGATCATCATAATCAAGTGCCTAAGTATTAAAACTGATGATCGGTTACAATCGATTAATCGGTACATCACTATCAAAAACATTAAAAATAAAATAAACGAGTACAAGAACGCATTAAAAATTTGTCTTTAAGTATCGAGAACCAAATACCTGCATACACACTTGACACTTCAGTAGAAAAATCGAATGCATCCAATCATACTCCATACTTACTGATGTTAGATATTGAATGACAGTCAAGTACCTCCAGCACTTACTAGTCGATGCTTGCAAGGAAAAAAAAGAGTCGGCTGTTTGACACAAATTAATGCCATTTAAAAAAGACGGACAGCTTTAATGATTCTATAATGAATATATATAACTTAAGCAGACGAGGAAATATGTTATGTTTTTTGGTAACAACTAAGAGTAAACATTTTACATTAATGTTTTTTTCAAAACTTGTTTTAAGAATACGCATAGTAAATGTAAATTCGCAATACGGTTGTTTCATGCGTGATGAAAGCTTATCTGGAGCACTGCAGTATTGTTACAATATAGTCCCCAGACCCATATTGCAATTTGTAAATCATGCATTACGGTTTCAACTTTGTTCAAAATAAATGATGTCGTTAATTTGCAGCTCTAGTTTAAAGTAGCTATCCCGTCAACATCAGTCAAATCTTACATTACAATATGTACGCCATTTCTAAAGCTACTGATGGTGATTTAAATAATATTATATGTATATATATATATATAACTTACAATTTTGAGAATCCAAACTATGTAAACTTTAACTAAAAACCCAAAACTGGACCGTCGAACTAAGTTTTATGCATATTCAATCACGGTTATTTTAAGAACCCATGAAAATCACATACTTTTATTTGGCACATATATATTGACTGATGATTGTTATATATGAACTTAACAGCTGGATAGAGTTTTGATGACATTTAGTGTATATTGTATTGCTACATTTTGTGTATATTGTGTTGGTACATAATGTGTATATTGTATTGCTACATTTAGTGTATTTTATGTTGCTACATTTAGTATATATTGTGTTGCTACATTTAGTATACATTGTGTTGCTACATCTAGTGTATATTGTGTTGCTGCATGTACAGTACATTGTGTTGCTACACTTAGTGTATTTTGTGTTGCTACATGTACTATACATTGTGTTGCTACATTTAGTGTATATTGTGTTGCTACATTTAGTGTATATTGTTTTGCTACATTTAGTATACATTGTGTTGCTACATTTAGTGCATATTGTGTTACTACATTGAGTGTATATTGTGCTGCTACATTTAGTGTATATTGTGCAGCTACATGTAGTGTATATTGTGTTGGTACATAATGTGTATATTGTATTGCTACATTTAGTGTATGTTGTGTTGCTACATTTAGTGTCTATTGTGTTGCTACATTTAGTGTATATTGTGTTGCTACATTTAGGGTATATTGTATTGCTACATTTTGTGTATATTGGGTTGGTACATAATGTGTATATTGTATTGCTACATTTAGTGTATATTGTGTTGCTGCATGTACAATACATTATGTTGCTACACTTAGTGTATTTTGTGTTGCTACATGTACTATACATTGTGTTGCTACATTTAGTGTATATTGTGTTGCTACATTTAGTGTTTATTGTGTTGCTACATTTAGTGTATATTGTGTTGCTACATTTAGTGTATATTGAGTTGCTACATTTGGTGTATTGTGTGTTCTACATTTAGTGCATATTGTGTTGCTACATTTAGTATATATTGTGTTGCTACATTTTGTGTATATTGTGTTGCTACATTTAGTGTATATTGGGGAGCTGTAGTTAGTATATAGTGTGCTGCTATAGTTAGTATATATTGCATATATTGTGCTTCTGGCTATAGTGTCTATCGTTTTGCTGCATTCAGTATGTGTTGCTTTGCTGCAGTTAGTATACATTATGTAACAGAATTCAGTATGTGTTGTGTTGCAGCGTTTCGTATGCAGTGTGTTACAGCGTGTACTATAGATTGTGTTGATGTATTTGGTATAGCTTGTATTTCTGTATTAACAATTTTATTATATCATATTGAAACGCAACATTCAGTATAATGTCAATGGCTGCATTCAAACTTAAGTGTGCGACTGTATTCAATTTAGCATTTAGTACATAATAGGTACCTATGTTTAGCATAGTTTAAGTCGCTGAATTAAGTATATAGTGCCTTGCATTATTCAGTATATTAGTTGTTCCCATTCATTATAAATTGGGTTATTTCAGTAAGTTGATTTGTGATGTTACGTTTGGGTGATGTATTTAGTGTATGTTTTATTGATGCATTCAGTATATCTTGTAATTATAGATTGTGTTGGTGTATTCAGTATAGTTTGCGTGTGTGTATTATTTGTATTGTGAGTGCGACATACATTATACCATGTATGGATGCATTAAACATAAATTGTATGACAGCATTCAGTTTATCGTATGTTGATGTATTTAGCATATAGTGTTTTATTTAATTCAGTATATGTTGTGTTGCTGTATTTTGTATATGTCCTGTTCCTGTTTTTAATATGTCTTGGGCTGCTGCATTTTTTATAATTATGATTTATCACTGCATGAAATAGTAATTGCATTACTGCATTCGGTATATGTATTGTTGCTGTTTAAGTATATTCTGCTGCCGAATTCAGTATATCTATATTGAGATGATACATTATAATTATGTGTTGTTGCTGCTTTTAGATTATATTGTATAAATTGCTGCATTTATTTGATTTGATAATTTCATGTTATATTTAGTACATAGTGTGTGTGAGTGCATTTTATGTTCCTGCTGTTGTATGTATTTTGTTGCAGCATTTGTTATATATTGTGGTTCCGAACATTTGGTGTTGCTGCAGTCATATAGTGTTACTGAGTATAGTATATGATTTGCTTTGCTTCAAGTAGTGGATGTTGTGTTGATTCAGTTGACACATATGGTGGTTCTGCATGCAGTGGTTCGTGTATTGCTGCGTTAAGTGTATGTCATTCTTCTGCATTTAGTATAAAGAGAGATAAAAATATCGGACAGGGAAAGCAGCATTCAAGGACGACAGTCAACCACAAAACACAAAAACAAACACGCAAACAGACAAACGAGAAGGCAAAAGTAATAAAAAAGGCAAATGACATCACCAACACAAAAGGGTTGAGAATAGGGCTACCGCCTTGGAACGGTCAGTGGCAACAAAGTTGCTATATTTAAGATACATTTGTGTTGCTATGTTTAGTTACGGTCCCTTGTCAGCATCGAACAATTTCCTCTGTCACTTAATTCGCCAACTGACTTTGAAGAATAACAGCTTAATCCTGCTGTTTGACTTTAGGACCGACTAATCATTAAATGCGACTTGATAAATCGCCTAAAGATACATGGCTCGAGTTGTGATTGGTCAAAAGTGACCGCACCTACTATGTTAATAATGTTAGAGGTGTTTTCAGAGACACAAGCAATTGAGTAATAACAATGGCGTATGTTAAATTAAACCATTTCAATGGCTACACTGCTATATATTCTATTAGATATAACGGACGTCAACATTTAAGTTTTTCAATTAGGTCACTGTCAGGTAGTCTATGGACTAGAGACTTCAAACAGTTTGATTATATTCGTATCGTTGCTAGTACAATTCAACGTGACTACAATAGCGGTTATGACCTTGGCCTGGAAGAACAAGGCAGACAACTTAGTGATTAATAGGAACCATTGTGATTTAAACACAATGTATATGAAACGCAATATATACAATTATATGTGTGTGACTAGCGGTCAATTTGTTGGTAATAAGGGCAACATTGATTTTCTGCTTGCATTTAGTTATGTTTACCCCAATTCACATTCAGAAGATCAAACAAATGTTGGTGATTGAACTCAGCATTGAATGTCCATATCTATCGTACATGTACATGGTGTCAATGCGCAGTGTAGATGAGACAATTCCGTGGAATTCGTTTTATAAACACATCAATGGTTTTAACATGTCAAATCTGGTTTAATATCTTTAGCCATTCATTTGCTTTTAAAGAACGCATGCATATTAGGTTTAGGTAGAACGAAGCATGGCGGCTGTATTGCTTACAGGCATATCATGACACTATTCAGTTTCTTTAGAGCGGCACTCAGAAAGGGAGAGGATATACATAACTCTAGGATTGCAATACTCGCAATATTGAAAGGATTTCTCTAAACAAGTTACAAAAAACTTTGTTTTTGGCCATTTTTTTTTCCAGCTCCAATGATGACCACGTAATCTTTATTACTGTACATATTAAATTATAAGGAGATATACAACTTGAATAAAATCACAAGAAGTAATTTTTATTATTTTTATAAGCAAATTGAAATTGTTTAAATTTAATTGAATTGGAGTTTTATGGCATTCCAACTCAAAAAAAGATTATTTGGCGCCAACAAGAATAAACATTCCAGACGACCTCTCTATTTACATCTTGATAAACATGTGTGTATATATATATATATATATATATATATATAAAGGCGATCAATGAAAATGCAGCAGTAGATTAAAATGGGTATTACATTTTTATTGCTAAGTAATTAATTACTAATTATGAATTGCAAAAACTGACTTTCTCAAAATTCCTGGTGTATATTGTTAAATTAAAGTCACAAGGTAGAAAACAAAAGTCACACATTTTAATAATAATTTCATAGGAACGGTAAAACGGTTGGATATATTATACCCGGTATTAAAATGTGTGACTTTTTTTTTGCCCTTGTGATTTTGAGACTTCAAGATTTCAATATATATATTTTTTAATGTTCCCCTTTAAAATTGATGCGATTTTGAGACTTCAAGATTTCAATATTTATATTTGTTTAATGTTTCCCTTTACAATTGATGCTAGGCTGTAAACTGTCACTCCTAATATATAGCACTGATGAGTTCATTTTCTTTAGGAAGTACGGGATTGAAAGCATTTAAACGGGGAATACGGTTAATCGTCAACATTTTAGAGCTGCAGCTACATGTACATATCCAGTCTTTGAATTAATTTATGTCACTAGCCCGAATTTTTATATACTCAATGAAAACCCATACATTTTTCTTTAGGCCGACTACTTAAATTAAAATTCAGTAGCCCGAATGACAGTTTACTAGCCCCGGGCGTTGGGCTAGTGGGTCAAGTCGAAACTGACATGTAAGTAGTGGGGCGTCCTTGGTCGAGTGGGTAGTTTCTTGACTTGAAATCATTTGCCCCACACTGCTGTATAAGTTCGATCCCTCATGGGCCTAGGAATCTTTATGTGAGGAAGATATCCAGCCGGCTTGCGGAACATCATTCATTGGTTCTTCGGCGGTGCCCGTAACTGGAGGGGCACCTTTGGCCTTTGGTCTTCCTCCATTAATGAAAGCTGCAAAAGTCGCCATATGACCAAAGCTGTTAAACTCTAGTTCAATTTATAGCGAGCTCAGCTCGCGTCGCGAAGCGACGCGCGCGCAAGCGAGCTCTACGGTAACGCGAGTAGCAAAAACACTACAGGGAAAAAAAACGTGGTAAAAAAGTCAAAACACAGTTAACTCCCTTAGTCAAACAAACTTAACTCCCTTGTTAAGGGGAGGTCACCCATCTGTGTTTGGTATCCGGCCCACCTCTGTTCGTGTTGGAGGTAGCCCATCCAGTTGGCAGGTTACCAGACTTCAATGTTAATGTGACGTCATTAGTAGGTAACCAACTGTAACATTTTTTATTTCTTTCTAATAAAAAGAATGTAATATAATACAATGTTATATTTATGTGGTATATTACGCCGATTCATATATATATAAAACAATTTAACATGTGCATGGCCTTTTGCATCATACAACTTTAAATCGTCATTTTCAACCTAGGGATATATTTTACTAATAAGTTAATAATTCTCTTTTGAATTAATACTGCTATATTTGAGGCATAAAACCACAATATAATAATTTGTACATCTTTACGCCGATTTATACCACCTTACACCACCTTACGCCACCTTTCGCCTCCTTACGCTACCTTACTCTACCTTACTGTTTTTAGGCACACCGAACTGTAACCAACTGTTGGTGATTATTGCGGCCGATTATTGCCAGCTTGATAAAGAAAGTCAAGGTTACAGTAGATATACCTAAACTTTAAAAGCTACTACAACAATCTACTGGGATAATCTAAAATACTATGATTAAATGAAAACGCATCGCACTTTAGTGATATAGTCTGTACCGTAAAGACGGTGGGTGGGGAAATTTTAACCACTGGCGCTGCTGTGCCAAGTTTCCAAGAGAAAGAGTTAGGAAATACACGTGTACTCTTGTGAAAATGAGCATATACACAAATATCATAAACAGCTAAACGCATATCAACTGGAATTATTTTATTGTTAAAATAAAATGCCATAAGAAACAAGACAGGAAAGAATACATACTTTAGTAGTAGTCGAAGTGTTAATTGGCAACTATGCCTTTTGGCGAGCTTTTCAAAAGAAGATAAAGTCCAGTGTTCGTCGGATGTCATTACATCAATCGGATCCAATGGAAATTACAAGTTGCAGAAGAAGAGTTGAGTTGGTGACAGGTGGGTGAAGAAATTCATCATTGATTATCTATAGTAGTTTAAGTCATAGAAGATTAAAGTTGATCCCAGTAGATTGTTGTTTCGACAAATGGGATGACTGCAAAGATGGTTGGTTTGAAAGTCCCGTGATGTTTATGTCTGTATCCATGGTGGTTAAACGTCTCAGTAGAATCCAAGAAACGGCCCTCAGAAGGGCCACGGTACCACCCTAGTGTAGGGTGTATTCCTAATCGGAACGTGTTGTATCTGTACTCATGACTGCCTGAGTACTACACTTTCAACGGTCAGCTCGATGGGACTAGCTTGTACTGAAAGCCCACCGGGCCCGACGTTGAGGGTGGACGATGGTGGTAGTCACATTCTAACAACACTTTCAACTTTCGGCCCAATGGTTCGATGTGTAACGACCAGAGGACCCGAAGTTGATGGTTGACATTGATGGTAGTTCCCTGCAGGACGCGTCAACATCACTTGAAAAGTTGTAGGTATCGTCGGTTAGTAAGTGAAAAAGCTGACCAGGCCTCAATCTGTTGTAGACGGACACGTCCTGCTGGTTCGGTGGTCTGAACGGGTATTGCACATACTTTAAAGCTACAGAGTCCCTATATCAATCGATTTCTTCTTTGTAGGCGTGTCTTTATTTGTAACTTTATGTCGAAATCGGATATTTAAGCGAGCAAATATAGCGCAGGAAATCATTTACTGTACATACATCGACCAGTGCACTTCGTACCCCTACACAGGTAACAGTAATGTTTACAGTAAAAAAAAGTTAGCTTCTAAAAACTAATAATTCGCCTCAAATCAACCATACCTCGACTTGTTATTTAGAGCTTGATGAGTTTGTGTGCGCACTCTTGTTATTACGTAATGCCTATTTAGTGTTAAAAATGCTACAAAATACCAATAAATAGCAGTGGTCTAGAGGTTCAGCGTACATCTTTCAAATCTTACAAGTGCAAGGCTGTGGTTCAAGTTCCGGGCAACTATTTTTTTTATCACATATATTCTGGAGCCGTATATTTATCGATGTTACCTGTACGGAGGCTAAATAAAAATGTGAAATTTTATGTATCAATTTCTCCTTATATACTGACTTTTGGGGTATTCGTCGATTTGAAACTACTTCAAACGTGACGCATTCATATTCATGAGTTATTACCAGTTAAAATAGGGACTGTACAGCTTTAACAGAATTTTTCTAAGTTCAAGGCCTGAAACAATACTTCATATTGACTAACCGTGGTCTAAAAATACACTGATTAGTGATGGGCAGTCGGTTGAAATTTACCAGCGATCATCATTTACAATCGGTTGGATGTAACCGATCAATCATCGGTTAGTTAATATGAAACATAACATGTGTATGTTAATCTGAGTTTGAGGCATTGAACTTAGAATTATTACTGATTAATCAAGTATTCTTTCCTGTCTTGTGTCTTATACCATTGCCATTTCAACAGCAACATAATTATACTTGATATAAATTTGTTTTTTTGTTCATTTTCACAAGTGTAGTCTCATGGAAAATCATGTTTATTTCTATTTTGAACATTAAGTGCATTTTTACATGCAACCTATGATCGATTATAGACTTTCATAATCGATCATCATAATCGGATGCCTAAGTAACTGATGATCGATTCGGTTTATTGTTGATAATATAAGAACAGGTTAATAATATAAACAGTATATTTAAGAATTGATTCACTAATTTTCAGTATTCCTGGGGTTTTAACGACAGCAGTGGTTGGCAAATTTACCATAAAATGCAAAGTGAATGGAAAATTTACCATAAAGCTATTTATGGTAAAGTTGCCACTCACTACCACCGTTCAAATCCCAATATTTACATTTCTATTGCATTGACCTTAAATGAAACATGTTTATTTGTTGCATTTAAATTCCCAGTGAAAAAAAACGTTTACATTTTGGGCAGGGCTAAAACAAACAAGGTGTATTTTATTCATTTGAATAACTTGTTTTGGTTGTATAACATAACCGTATACGTGTCTTGACGTTCTCATGCTCCACCTAGATCTTCACCGCGTGCACGTCGCAGAGTGGGCACTGTCAACAATCATGTAGGGTGACCTACTGGGTCGCCCTTGCCAGCACATCCTACAAAGTTGTACGAGATAGGATTGCGGATCTGTTATAACTTGTAGTATAAGTCACTGGCTTATATGATGCAGCACTAACGGAATGATTGTTGATTGACCGAGAGTGAAGATGTCTCCTTCGTCCCGCCAGACGTTGTACAGCGCCAGGAACAACTACAACTGGAGGGAAGCCTGGCGCTGTACACGGAGCGAAGGAGCCATATCAACCTGCGTGTTAGAAGAGAATAGAACTATCCTACGTTAGTTGCTATAGCCACCGGGGACGCAGGTTGCAACTGGCGGGTGTGGCCCTAAGGGGGATCGCCCAGTAGTGTAGGCAGCACCACCTAGACGTCGTTCCAGACCCCCACCTCACCGCCACAGCGACAACCACAGAGCAACAGCGACATCTACCTACATATCTACAAGAGAAACGACGACACAGCAGCACCACATCAACCAACACACTCATCTAGAGAAGTCCAGACTCCATTGTGCCGATAGCGACCAGGGTTCTTCAGGCGTTTTAGTTGGCGGAGGGACTTTAAACCTTAGAAGTACACACACACACACAGACGTTCTCATGCTAACTGTCGTCAGTTGCTATAAAAAAGTGTGCAAGGTTGGCAACGTCACTGTTACCAACAGTATGTAGAACAAGTTTAAAACAATATTTTTAGCACAATTACATATAAATTTACATGAGTAAAGTCTGAATAACATACAGAACAAACAAAATGTACATTTATAAAAGGATTGAATTCAATATTTCAATATTTTTACGGGGTATGAAAAACATGTAGCTAGTTTAAAGTTAGTGAGAAGTGCCTCGGACTTCACACACTTTAAACTAGCTAAATGTTTTACTTAGCCTGTCGAAAGTTCGAAATACCAAATTAAATCCTTAAAAAATGATGACATTCGCAAATCAATTCTTCAATGGATTCATCTAGTCTTTCATATGCCTGATTCCAGTACATGCTTGTTAACATCCCTCTGCCAGGAAATATTTTCCTTTTTGCAGTGTTAAACAGTAGCTTCTTGAACAGATATTGTTTAATGGCTTATCAACACATTATCTAATGTTATTTAGAGCCGCCGAGGCAGAGGAGAAGGATATATAGGAATCTTAAAACCTTCAATACACAGGACTGCCCACTTTATGTCTTGGCCGGGACAGTAAAGAAGCTATGTCTAAAACTTTTTCGCCTCTCACAGCTACGAGTTTGAATCCCATACATGCAAAATCTCCCGCATTCTCCAGTAGACTAACGGATTTGCCTTTGATTTACCGATCACACGGAAGCCGTTCAAAACCTCCCGGAAATCGGTTAATTGTCTGTAATTTGCCTTAAATTGCAGTACACAGCATGTGATTAGCCCATGTCAAACAGCTGTCGCGTGTATAATCGATCAGGACGGGGTTATGATTGTGCAACCAACCAATGAAATTGCATCTAGCGACATGCGGCACACGACAAGATTTATTGAAATATTGCCGGTTATACTGAGAAGGATTTTGCCGAAATCAGCACTTTTTGATTGATGCATTTGGTAAAGATGTCTATTAAAAATGTTTTATCCTCCACAATATTACAACTTAACCAGTCTTTCATAATTGCAATACATTTTAATGATAACAAACACCAGTTTTTTCCCATTTAATTTGCCAATTTTACGTCGTTTTGTGAAGAAATTGTGTGCCTCAACACTGGTTATTACGTTTCCGGGTTTCAGAGGACAGGTTTATAACGCGGCTCTCAAAACAGTGAAAATCGGTGTAAAAGCCAGGCATAAAAAAAATGGGGGCGGACGGGGATGATAATCTAGCAATTAATTCATTATGGCATAATGCATATACTGGTACTGTTATTTGTTTTCATCTATTGTTTATATTATATAGATAATGAAATACAAAATAAATTTAGCAACTGTATTCATTATTTGAAAAAATGCGATGGTTCCATGGTGTTACGTTAATCTCCCTGACTTGGAAGTCCAATCTCCCTGATGTGATGCTGGAAAATGTGGCATCTATGGAATCCCACTGTGAGCTTGACTTGTCAAGTGAGAAAGAGTCGCTTATCACAGATGGCTGGAGGTAAAAAGTACTGGTTCTACTCAAGACAAATAAATTCGCCTGCCTCTAAACAAAAAATTTAGACCATCATAAATTGTATATAGCCTAACATGTGCTAAAATGACGTAAACATAACACACCATTCAAACAGTTAAACTGTTTACATGTTTGTCAACATCAAAAATACAAAGTTAAGAAATTAAACGTCTTCTGCATGGGCACATTGAAACACCCAGTGGTGCAAGTAAGATCTCTAGGAGAAGAACATAAGTATTTTACTTTCGTTCGAATCCTTTTTCTGCTATTGTGTACAGATTCAATGCTGTAATAATAATGAGAAATAAAATATGTTTAAACCAAGTAAGATCTCCGGATTATAAGTCTACCACCATGCTGTGTCACAATCGTTTAAAAAATTAAGACGTTTTAAGACAAATGCTATCAGTCGCGGTTACTGAATCGATTATATACGTTGTTTTTAGCTCTACTGGCCAGGAGGGCTTATGCGATCACTTTTCGTCTGTCTGTCCGTCAGCAATTTTATAAAATCAACATCTCCTCTGAAACCGCTTGAAGGATTTTGATGAAACTTCATCACAATGTTACTTGGGAGGGCACCTCTCAGATTTGTGTTTTTCGCGGCCGCCAGTCATCCAAGATGGCCATCATGGTTAAAACTATGTCAAATTTAAGGAAATTTCAAACGACATCTCCTCCGAAACCACTTATTCCATTCTACTGAAATATCATATACATGTTCCTTAGGTTTGCCTCTATCAAGTTTTTGTTTTTCGTTATCGTCGAATAATCAAAATGGTCGCCACAGCGACCAAAATTTACATAGTTATTTCGGAAAAGGTTAAAAATGACATCTTCTCTGAAACCGCTTGAAAGATTTTGATGAAACTTAATCACAATAATATTTGGGATAGTCCCTCTCAGATTTGTGTTTTTCGCAGCCGCCAGTCATCCAAGATGGCCGCCATGGCTAAAACTAGATCAAATTTAAGGAAATTTCAAACGACATCTCCTCCAAAACCACTTATTCCATTCTTGTGAAATATCATATACATGTTCCTTGGGTTGGCCTCTATCAAGTTTGTGTTTTTCGTTATCGTCAAATAATCAAAATGGCTGCCACGGCGACCCAAAGTTTACATAGAGTGATATAAGAAAAGGTTTAAATTTACATCTTCTCTGAAACCGCTTGAAGGATTTTGATGAAACTTAATCACAATAATATTTGGGATAGTCCCTCTCAGATTTGTGTTTTTCGCGGCCGCCAGTCATCCAAGATGGCCGCCATGGCTAAAACTAGATCAAATTTAAGGAAATTTCAAACAACATCTTTTCCAAAACCACTTATTCCATTCTTGTGAAATATCATATACATGTTCCTTGGGTTAGCCGCTATCCAGTTTGTGTTTTTCGTTATCGTCAAATAATCAAAATGGCTGCCACGGCGACCCAAAGTTTACATAGAGTTATATAAGAAAAGGTTTAAATTTACATCTTCTCTGAAACCGCTTGAAGGATTTTGATGAAATTTAATCACAATAATATTTGGGATAGTCCCTCTCAGATTTGTGTTTTTCGCGGCCGCCAGTCATCCAAGATGGCCGCCATGGCTAAAACTAGATCAAATTTAAGGAAATTTCAAACAACATCTTTTCCAAAACCACTTATTCCATTCTTGTGAAATATCATATACATGTTCCTTGGGTTAACCTCTATCAAGTTTGTGTTTTTCGTTATCGTCAAATAATCAAAATGGCCTCCACGGTGACCCAAAGTTTACATAGAGTTATATAGGAAAAGGTTAAAATTTACATCTTCTCTGAAACCGCCTGAAAGATTTTGATGAAACTTAAGCACAATATTTGGGATAGTTCCTCTCAGATTTATGTTTTTCACGGCCGCCAGTCATCCAAGATGGCCGCCATAGCTAAAACTAGGTCAAATTTAAGTTAATTTCAAACGACATGTCCTCCGAAACCACTTATTCCATTCTTGT
Organism: Cyrtodaria siliqua; assembly: GCA_037043455.1. Taxonomy (NCBI): domain Eukaryota; kingdom Metazoa; phylum Mollusca; class Bivalvia; order Adapedonta; family Hiatellidae; genus Cyrtodaria; species Cyrtodaria siliqua. The sequence continues at coordinate 87,991 of JAWPHD010008721.1, read as the reverse complement.
GAAATATCATATACATGTTCCTTGGGTTAGCCTCTATTAAGTTTGTGTTTTTCGTTATCGTCAAATAATCAAAATGACTGCCACGGCCACCCAAAGTTTACATAGAGTTATATAAGAAAAGGTTTTAATATACATCTCCTCTGAAACCGCTTGAAAGATTTTGATGAAACTTAAGCATAATGATATTTGGGATAGTCTCTTTCAGATTGTTTTTTTCGCGGCCGCCAGTCATCCAAGATTGGTCGCCATGGCTAAAACTAGGTCAAGTTTAAATAAATTTCAAACGACATCTCCTCAGAAACCACTGATTCCATTCTTTTGAAATGTCATATACATGTTCCTTGGGTTGGCCTCTATTAAGTTTATGTTTTTCGTTATCGTCGAATAATCAAAATGGCTGCCACGGTGACCCAAGATGGCCGCCATGGCTAAAACTAGGTCAAATTTCAAACGACATCTCCGAAACCACTTATTCCATTCTTGTGAAATATCATATACATGTTCCTTGGGTTAGCCTCTATTAAATTTTTGTTTTTCGTTTTCGTCAAATAATCGAAAGGTTTACATAGAGTTATATAGGAAAACGTTAAAAATGACATCTTCTCTGAAACTGCTTGAAGGATTTTGATGAAACTTAATCACAATGATCTTTGGGTTAGTCACCCTCAGATTTGCATTTTTTGGGCCTCCAGTCGTCAATAATGGCCACCATGGCTAAAATTAGGTCAAATTTAAGGACATTTATCAAACAACATATTACCACTTATTCCATTCTAGTTAAATATCAAATGCATGTTCCTGTTGTTGGCCTCTATCAATTTTGTGTTTTTCGTTGTCTTCAAATATTCAAAATGGCCGCCACGATAACCCAAAGTTTACATAGAGTTTAATATAGGAAACATGTTTCTTGGGTTGGCTTCTATCATGTTTATGTTTTTGAATCACATCATACAAGTAGAGCATCTACAGGCCCTCTTGGGCCTCTTGTTTTTGTGTTGTATTTAATACATTTTATATTTTTCAGTGCCATTTCTGCCTTAATTAAGCTGCATGTCTAGATGTCCTGAATGTTCCAGAATGTCCAAGAAAAGAATATAGAATACATCAGTCTTCCATTGTTTGTGGTTGTTTATGACTGCGTTCTGCTTTATGTAGAACTCAGCATTAATAAGCAGCAATGGATGGCTTGAAAATCAACTTACAACCAAACTAAAAAGGACTGGATGTACCATTAATGAGGCGCCGTTATCTGTGGTTGATGGATACAAGAGTTTGAATAAGTGATGTACCAAGCAATCAGTTGTGGCCAACGATCAGTTATTTGTAGCATGGCAGAGTTCCAGGATTATTTTGTATTCTTCACCTCTCAATTAGGTGGCACTAATAAACATAATGTGCTGATGATTGTTTTTATTTGCATTCCAGTGTTTTTTAAGGAGTTGAGCTCGCTATGAGGCAGTGCCTTATATATATTATAATGTATTAAATTGGAAGCCTAAAAACTAGGGGGTTAGGTACAGGCACACACACACACACTACTGCAGAATAAGAATAATTGTATAAATTAAAGGGAATGTAGCGCCTCAGCCAAACCATCTTTATAATTGAGAGTTCTGAAAAAATTGAATAAAGTTGAAAGAATTATTAAAATCGGATAATAAACTAAGAAGATATGATCATTTGAACTTTCTGTTGAAACGGATATGGGAGCGGCCATTTTGAGAGCTATGACATCACGGTTCTGAAGGTTCACGGGGAGGGCCGAATCTAACGTTGGTATAACTTGTGGCCCAACCCTTTTGCTGTATTATGTAAAAAGCAATAAAATATGTTTAAAGTAAAGGTTCTGAATGACCATATATGGAATATTTATAAATATGAAAATTTACTGATTTATAGGGAAAAAGTGACAGCAACTGTATGAAAAATATGTAATACTTAGGCCTAATAAAAAAACGTGTGTTTCCGGTTTCCCGACCGACCCTACTTTATCACCGCCGACCCTAAATATTTTTAGCGGAAAAAAAAATATTTTTTTTTATTCAAATGATAATTTTATTAGCCAGAGTTGTTAAGCATCTAATCTGGATTGCAAAGGTTATCAAAAAGTTGCCTTAGTACAAAAATGGTATAATATATGCGAACAATAAATATAAAAAAAATATCTAAAAAAACAACTTTTTCCTACCTACCTACTCTAAGTTTTTGACAGGGTGAAACCAGAAACACACGGGGTTTTTTTAGGCCTTAATGGCAATAATGCTTTATATGATCAGTAAAAAAAATCGTTCATTTGCAGTGATTTTCTTCATTTTAAATGATATTTATCAATATTCCATATATGGTAATATGGAACTATGACGTCATAGTTCTAAAAATGGCGCTCCCATATTCGCTTTAGTTAACATTTAAATGGTCATATCTTTTTTGTTTATCATCCGATTTTGATAATTCTTTCACCTTTTTCCAGGCTTTTCAGAACTCTCAGTAACAGAGCTTGTTTGGCTGTGGCACTACATTTTCTTTAAATATTTCTGTCATCTCTTTCAGAGACAAAGGCATTATCGTGTGATTGTTGTTCTGTCTGGACTTGTCAAGTTATTAGAGAAGACAGATAGTAGCCTCAACGCAGATTTACTTCTGAAGCATGCAGGCGGAACTGGTCCAGGAATCAAACACTTAATAAATTAACACTGCCTGAGGCTGTAAGCACTTCAGCAGAGTTTAAAGTTTTTATTTAAAAAAGGAACCAAGCATTATGCATAAAAGCAGTCTAATAGCATTTAAAGTGTTCAAACATACGGTTCATAGTTGACCAGCCAAATAAGCAAAAAGGTCAAACAAAAAAGTCTCTGTTCTGAAATGGCTGAGACAAATATTGGAGTTATTATATAATATGTATGGTCTAAATTTTAATCGGCATGTACACTCATGTATGCATTCACATGCCAGCTACTTATAATTCAGATATTATTATGGATAACTGGAACCCTGGAAATAACGGCGACTTGAACATTTGCTTCGAAGTGCGGTGAAGGCAAAGTCAGTTGATAGAGTTGATAGATGACTACTTTGCTCAAATCACCCAGTAAATTGAGGCCTGAATTGGAAGGAGATTCTTCACATAGAAACCATAATGGATTAGTTAAAACTGCAATATAACAAAGAAAAAGTGATTGAAATTCATTGTTCTAGATGTAGAGTATTAGAGTGATGAGGATCCTGAGTTCTACTGCAGCAATGAAAATGGATGCTTAATTCTGAAACGAAACCATTCTTACAATTATCGGGCTCGTGGCAGTTTTACGGATTGGACTTTATGGACCATGTTATTACCAAGTTTATTAACTATGGTAACTTTGGAGGCAAATATATTTCTTTACGAATAAGTTGATTCAAAGTATTCAAGAGGAAAAACACACCTCCGTCGGAGTGAAAGAAACAAAAAACAAACCGACCAATTAACTTCCATCTGTTGCATTCATGCTGTTTACTTATAACTGACTATTTTGAACCAGATTTGTGTATAGTTATATTTCATAAATTCTATAAATAAATTGTAGGAAAATTGGTAATTCGGGCTTGCATCATGGTAAGATTTTTTTTGTCGGCATCACTCTAGCACTTCCATTAGTATCTCAACCAAACTTGGTCAGTTTTAATATAAATCAAAGCTTAGTCACGTTTTAAAACCACCTTTGTGATATCTAGGAGTGAGATTTGGCCTTTTAATATGATTTAGGAGACAACATTATGGATATGTTTTTCTGTTTTATTTAGTTGTATTTTATAAATCTTACATGTACATGATGTAAGTTAAAAGGACACACCGCAATCTTGGTGCTTTTTAACACTCCCCAAGTTCATGACGTGACGATGTTGTTTGTTGACTTTAAAGCTATAATTGTCATCACTTTGTCATAATCGTCGTCTGCGTCGGTTAAAGTTGTGTATGTAAGCTTACATCTCCGAAACCAATTTACATATTGGATTGAAACTTTATACATGTATATGATGTCTTCTAACTAACGACATCATAGAGACAGGTTCTATAACTCATGCTTTTATTTTAATGTTATGGCCCCTTTTATGAGTTTATACTTGGACAATTTGGTTAAAGTTTTGTATGTAAACTTTTATCTTGAAAACTATTTTATATAACTTTTTGAAACACGTACTCTGTATTCGGAATCATTAGACAACATCATAGAGCCAGGATCTAGACCTCTTGCTTTTATTTTAACAAAAATATGGCCCCTTTTATACATACATGTACACACAATCGGTAAAAGTTTTGTTTATTCATAATTTTGTTAGAGCATCATCAATAAAACTGACCGATCAGTGACCAGAAATAAGATCTACCTAATTCATTCTGGTAGGTAATTAGGTAGGTCTGGTAGGTGATAAACTCGGTCTTTATCCTTGATGTTCAACCAAGTTTACTTTTAAAATTAAGGTATCTACAATGTGATTCTTTTAAAACCCTGCATATTTCATGCACATTCATGCAAACTGATTCAACATACATATCTTTCAAAATCCAAACCTTGAAAATTATCATCTTTTTACTTGGTCAAATATTTTTATTTTACTATAGAACCAAGTAACACAACTTTGATCACCTACTGAAAATAAGATAAAATCTCAACATCTCTGCAATGAAAAATTATGAATAAGCTTGTCAACTTAGTCTTTTAAATTAAATGTTTTCCTTATATCCTAAAATCCCCTGAAAAAAATCAATGACACCACATTTTCATTTGAAGAACTCAGATGCAAGTCCCATAATTCTGTTCAGCAATTAAGTAGAATTATGCCTTTCATCTGAGTTTCCCAATAAATAGACAAGGCCTCGAAAGTTGAGTGTCTGCACAGACGGGCGGTGCTTCTTGTTCTACATGTACAGCATGTACAGTATGTAACTTTTATATTTGCAAATCAAAATGGGAATAGTTTAAAGGAAATTGTTTTTGCATTCTTGTAATGTATTATTAAATTGTATTTAATGATATGAAAGCAGATTTAAAGTCCATAATTAAAGAAAGTCCATAATTAAAGCATAATATATTGAACATAAATTCATATTATATTAAAGTAAAAAAAATATATCTTAAAGGAACATAGTGCAATCATTAAATATTTTTCGTTATTCAGTGGATTGTTGGAAATGTGGGTTTTGTGTCATTTTAGCACATGTTAGGCCGTTTATGAGTCTATGTTTAAAAATAAATAATTAAGGCTTTTGGTAGCGACAGCCCAGTCTCAGCAAAAAACTTCTGTCCATCGGACATGGCGGAAAATACCCCTTAGTCAGCCCAAGTGTCGGGCCATTTTTATAATCTAAAACATAAAATAAATAACGTTTTATTGCTTGTAATTTAAAGCCGTATTTAGGGCAGGTTCCCGGATTCCTATGTATCCTTCCCCTCTCTCTGGGGCGGCTCTAAATAACCTATACTGTGTTGATGAGCCGTTAAACATCATTCAGTTCAAGTCATATTTGTTGATAAATGTTTCCTTGATTAAAATTGGTCAGTTTGAATTTACACATTTTTTGGACGATTTAAATATGCATTTCTGCTTTCGTACTGACATGAGAGGTCACACGAATTTGTCGCATTGAACTGAAGAAGAAAGATCACTTTCAATATTAAGTTTCTAACATTTGATTTCCTTTTCATATTCTTATTTTTCTATGAATTATTGCACATGTATAATCTTTTTCTGCCTTAAGTTCATTAATAACAAGTCAGTCTATATGTCATCAAAACACTTTACTGTAAAATTAAAAGAGAACGAACGTTTATTCGTAAATGCAAGCTGCTAAATAACACTGTGAATGCACGCCTATTTTTGGATGGTTTATTTTGTGGGACCCAGTATGGTTTTTTATGTGCTTTGCGGCGCGATCCTAAAAAACAAAATGTTCATAAAATAGCAAAGTAAATCAACCTTTTTTTAAGGATGGCCTTGTCTGTGTACAATTGACCAAGCATTTTATGGCGTTTTATCTTGACTTTTAACCGAATGTCATGAGGACTTGAAAATGTTTTCGCGTAGACTGGCAGACCGCCCCATTATTCCTGGGTAAAATGAGTACTGTATACCTCCTGCCATTTAGAACCAGTACTGTATACCTCCTGCCATTTAGAACCAGTACTGTATACCTCCTGCCATTTGTAAGAAATATTGTTATGCAATAAAATCTCCACTTTAAAGCTTTAGCATGCTCAGTAGTAAATCAAGAATATTAATTTAATATGAGGAAACTGGACTATATAAATATTTTTATTCTTTAAGAATACAACCACTGCAATCTCACAAACACAGTGTCACATGCAGCGGAGTAGGACTCGTGACACGGTCACCGCATATGGTAATGTGGCTCCATCACAAATGGAGTGTCTACTATAGAATTTGCAGCAACTCTGCAGTTAAGAAGGTTCTAGGCCCATTCTCCATATTTTATCTTGATGTAAATGGAGGACGAGCCTGGCATGTTCATTCCTGTTAGGCATCATAACCTTAAAGGTTTTAACGTGTTGGTGCGCCTTAAAACCCAATTCAATTCAATTAATATTAGTCTTTCAAATACTGGCCTAGATTAGTAGTTCTCAAAAAAATATTTTAAACCATGATTTTCATATATATTCCAAAAGTGTAGACGACACATACCACTGCATGTACATGTTTAAAAATCAAGATTGCCGTTTGTCCCTTTATGATACATGCTGTTTCAGAAAAATAATATAGTAACACATGTAGCTTATATTAACATTAATAATGGATACAAATAAAATCATGTTCAGTGGATTATTTGTTTGTAGTTCTTTTTAATTACTAGTATATAATGTATATGTTTATTATTGTGAAAATGAGTTGTAATGGCATGTTCAGTCAGTATCGAATCATCCAACCTGTTGCCCAGGATCCCGTGATATTGACATGTCTGTTTATGGGGGATGGGGGCCGTATAGGTTACACTTTGTTGTGTCGTTCAATATTTTCACACTTGCATTTCATAAAAGCTTGTTTCTCAGACACTGCATTGCACAATTCAATGAACTTTAACATGTTTTCTGGAACTCAGTATGACTTAGTTGTGCCCCCACTAATTGTTTTGTGTATGAGTTGACAGAATGAATTAAAACTTCTTACATCTACAGTCTTCAAATTAACCCTTGGCTTCCCTTAGCCTCGTCCGTCGGATGGGGACGTAAACCGGGCGTGTATCGGTCTATCCTCAGAGCACGTTAAAGAACCGTAGGAATTTATTCGTTAATAAGAGTAGGGCAGGTTCCCGGATTTCTATGTATCCTTCCCCTCTCTCTGGGGTGGCTCTAAATAACCTATACTGTGTTGATGAGCCGTTAAACAACTTTCAATTCAATTCAAATTAACCCACTAGCCCAAAGCCCGAGGCTAGTAAACTGTCATTCAGACAAGTGAAAATTCGGAAATTTATGTAGTCGGGCTAAATAAAAATTCTCGTCTTCAGTGAGTATATAAGAATTTAGGCTAATGACTTTGAAAATTTAAATCGAAGACTGCATCTATATAGGTATGTGTACATAGGCATTGCGTTCAAGATACATGTTATATAGAAATTAATTTAAAGTTGAATGTCGTTATGGTTTCATATGAACTTCAAAACATAACACCTACCCTCATAAACCTCATGGATAATTGGGAAGAAGCTCCAGTAGGTCAAACATCGTGGTTAAATTTAATTGAGAATGACCCAGTCGAAAGCACACTACACTGTAACTGATAACCCTATTTACATGTTCTATTGCACAGTAAATATATACAATGTCATATACGTATGTATATAAGAGTTAATAGTTCAAAAATGTTTTTTAGTGTTGAACATATGTAAAGAAGATACTCCAATACTTATGTTAAATGTGAAGGTTTTCATTGCAATATAAACTCCCTGTATCAAGTATAATATTTACATTCACAGGAATTATATCTTTATCGGCATATGCATGTGTAATACTATTGTTATAGACTGGACGTTATTTATTGAAGCAAGTTAATATTTATATGTGTATATTAAGAATATGGAGGTATTTACGTGGTTAGTTTGTTAACCCGATACAATTATCGATTGACTAATTGTACATGCTATGGAATGAATTGGAGTAAAAACAAGGATTAATGGAGATCAATTCAAGCATGTACCACACAATAACACAGTTCAGTTAATACATGTAATACAGCAAATCAAATTCTAAAGCATCTGTTTCTATATTTTACCAATAACGCATTTATTCTATAATCTTTGTTTTTTGAATTTTACAAATAACATTTTTATTCTAAAATTTTTCAGTTTCTGAACTTTGTTAAATAACATTTTTATTTTAAAAATCTAACGCATCTGTTTTTGAATTTTACTAATACCTTGTTTATTGTTTACTCAAGCTGCTTCTTTTTTGGGGAGTGCAGTATGCATTTTATCCCTTTTAAAAGTTTGAGCTATTTTATTAAGACTGAAGAACTAAGTGCGCGTACAACGTCACGATAGGCAATTACTAGTTCAGTATATTCACTATATACGTCATTTGAAACTTTCTTAACACATATACGTAACACGTCGACGGTCTAAAACCACAAACGCATAACTGCATTTGTTTTTCATTTTTTGTAAATCGCATTTAAAGATTCGACCATCGACAAAGCTCACACAGATTGATGGATCTTCATGAAAATGTGCATGATTTTGTATACTTATATTCTCGAAAACATATCCAAAACTTATCAATATCCATGAACAATTAAAAATGCTACAGTAAAATTAGTTTTTTTAATTTGCTCAGGTTTTTGCGTTAAGTTCATTTATTTTAGTTCCATAAACAAATTGACACATGTGCGTTTCTGGTTCTAAAAATCTCGATATTTTTTTGAAATTCTTAAAACCAGAAACGCATATGTGTCAGATTTATTGAGAGTAAATGATAGTGAAATCTATAACATTAAATTTTGTTTTGCAAATTGCAAAATGTGCTATCATCTTTCTTTGTTTGATGATTCAACGAATGATAAGCTGACAATGTAATTAATTTCAACTTTATTAGTTATATCAACTAGAAGTGGATCCAATCCAAACATTTCTAACTTAAAACGAATAAAAGCATCTCCCTGATACAAAAATGTCCGAAATAATAACAATAACTTTGAACTATTTCTTCAACGGCTGTCACTGAAAGGTATTGAACTATTAAATAACTATTCAATAACCAAATGTCTTGCTATGTAATAACTCGAATCAACACGTCTACTCATGAACTTAAGCATTATTCTTCCCAATACAAAAATGTGGAACTATAATAACAATAACTTTGAACTAATGCTTCAACGGCTGTCATTTAAAAGGTATTGAACTATTAAATAACTATTCAATTACCAAATGTCTTGCTATGTAACAACTCGAATCAACACGTCTACTCATGAACTTAAGCATTATTCTTCCCAATACAAAAATGTGGAAATATAATAACACTAACTTTGAACTAATGCTTCAACGGCTGTCATTGAAAGGTATTGAACTATTAAATAACTATTCAATAACCAAATGTCTTGCTATGTAATAACTCGAATCAACACGTCTACTCATGAACTTAAGCATTATTCTTCCCAATACAAAAATGTGGAAATATAATAACAATAACTTTGAACTAATGCTTCAACGGCTGTCATTGAAATGTATTGAACTATTAAATAACTATTCAATAACCAAATGTCTTGCTATGTTATAACTCGAATCATCACGTCTACTCATGAAGTTAAGCAAAATGATTATTCTTCCCAATACAAAAATGTGGAAATATAATAACAATAACTTTATACTAATGCTTCAACGGCTGTCACTGAAAGGTATTTAACTATTCAATAGCTATTCAATAACCAAATGTCTTGCTATGTAATAACTCGAATCTACACTACTCATGAACTTAAGCATACTAGTAATATCACGTTTCTTCAGAAGTGGAAATATAGGTTTCTTGTGGTTTGACATCCGCTCGGGGACGGGTAAAGTAGTGCACAAATTATTGACTCCACTGCGAGTGACATATTTGCCAAGTATTTTCCCATGTTCATACTCTGCTTGGGTAAACGACAATTTGAAATAAATATCCATTTCGTTTTCTCTAACATACTTCAAGCACTTCACTTGAGTATATGGGACAGTACCGAATTTCAGTGTGATTGTACATTTTTGAAAGTCATAGAAGTGAGTGGTGCGCATTTGTATTACATGAAATTCACCTTTCCTTCTACTGCTTATGGATTTTAAGACACGAACTAAAGACACTGGGCTGAACACTTCTGTTGTTTTTAGCACCTTTTCAATGTTGCTATGTGCACTGTCCACCTCTTGTATCGGTGAGTGGCCAGGGCACCCAAATTTTTGGACAACTGACTGAATGTCGTGACATTTCATAAAATGCTTCAAAGCAAAACTCATTATTGAATTTCGATTCTGTGGAACACATGAATCCGACCAAAGTATATAATCTTTTATGTTGGGATGCGCAGTATGTATTTCATTTAAAATGGTAACGATTGCGCTCGCAATCTCATTGCCTCCTCTTCCAGCATCGGCCTCTGTCCATATTGCGTTATAAACACTTTTGTCTATCGAGCAGTGTGCTGTTAGGTTGTACGTATTCAATTTTCTTTTATAGAAAAAGTTGGATACTTCAGCTCTTGGAAGTGCTAGAACATTTTCAAGATCAAAACACACTGTCGCAGTCGTTTCACTTTGATTCTTTCTATCGGTATCTCTTTCTTCTTTCGTTGCAATTTTATCCGCTACGTGTTTGTCAAATCTATCAGTACTTTTCTCATCGAATGGTCCATAGTATGTGTTTCTTATTTTGATTTCTTCGCAAAGGTCACAACGATCCTTCTTGGGTTTGTGAAACCCAATGTTAAAATCTCTGTTCAACACTGTATTGTACATTGACTTTTTAACTGGACTTCTTTCTCCTTTTATACACTCTTCCTTATACATGTCGTACATTTTCTGCTTATTTAGATTACTTTCTAGATACTCTTTACTGGTACTGCTTCTGCAGTAATGAGAAGGAACCCTGTTAAAAGAATTTATATGTTCTTTGACAAACTTTATGTTACTTTCAGATATTCGTGACTTTGTATTTCGTCCACGCATATCTTTTAGATCTGTTTTTTTATCAAGTTTTTCATAATATTTTCTTACTCATGAAATATAGATACCTAATACACCGAGGTAAAATTCTCGACACACTGGTATTTTGTTAGACCCCTTCTTTATGTAAAACAAATATGTGTATTTACGTTTTGAGTTCACATTTTGTCGTGTTGTTTTGCGTGTACCCTTTTGAAGCCTTTCTGTTGTATCTGCATAGAATGTTAACTTTTTGTCGTCTGTCAAGGACCAAAAGTATGAGTGGATCCCTCTTATTTCATCATTAGTAATATGCCATGAGCATTGCAACCTACATTTACCCTTACAATCTTTTCGAATCTTTGTACGTTTTGCTGCCACATGTTTTCCTCTTGAATTCATATAATCTAATCCTGACTGACATCTTCTTTTTCTCACATTTTTTTGCCAGGTGTTGATATCTTTGTTTCTTGATCTGTGTCTCTTCTGTTTTCCTGCTTGTGCATTTGTGTTAATGGTTTCATCTGACTCATGCTCAACTCTATCATTTTCTATGTCATCTCTCATATTGTCATTTGTGTTCATGCTAATGTCTAATGATTCATTTTCAACAAGATCTTCTTCTATGTTATGTCTCACATTAGCAGTTGTGTTTAGGTCTAATAGTTCATCATCTATGTCGATGTTATGGTGAATACAATCTTTTAGTTTGTTATAGTTTTCGTCCTGATAATTTATTGTTTCAGCACTCTCATCTGTCTTATTGTCCTCAGAGAAACTCACACCAATATCCTCAATATTAAGAACGAGACCACCTTCCCTCTCCATTTCTTTAAGATAAGATGGCGATAATTCATTTGCATTATACACGTCAATTTGAACATAGTTATCAGGATCATATGTTTTTAAATGTTTTACATTTCTTGGTGATCCCTCGTATTTTGTAGCAATTAATGTTTCTTTAACTTCAAAGTCGGATACAATACTTTCAGACTTGTTTGCCAGGTTGTTGTTATCATCTGTTGCCTGTATTATTTCCCTTATTGTTAATTCACTTTTGTTAATTACTGTATCTTCATGATCAATAGCACTAATCTGTTCACTGACGTTGTTTTCTACTTCATTATTTTCTGAAAGATTTTGTTCTGATTCACTATTGCTTTCTTCTAAGAGGCTCAGTACCTGTTGAACATTTAGTCGATTCATTGTTATTTGTATTGTTTTTTTATACTGTTCTATAAATTTGGAAGGAACACCCAGTATATAAATCGGCAATTTCTTGATTAAAGCCCTGTCTATTGATGTCAAAGTTCAAGGAAAGGTGAAAATATAATAAATGCTCATAGGCATGTTCTAAAACTTCCTGTACTTCTGCTAGAGCAAATTTGATCCCCGCCACGTCTAATGTCAAGAGTGAGAGAGGCTGCATCAAGTCTATGACTGTTTGGGGGCGTACAGAGGTGAACGACATATATAAGTGGTCCAACTTCACTAATCTCGAGATTATTTTGAAATCGTCATCAATCAGATTTTTGCATTCTGATAAGTTCAATAAACGAATGTTTGGCACATTATTCAGGAAGCATAGTGTTGAAACTGGGCTGCCACTCACACTGAGCCAGTACAAATCTTTTGCAATCAATTCTGTTGTAAGAATGAAGTCAATATCAGTTGCAGTGCAATTAATTGACCCGAATGGAATGTCTAACCATTCTATATATCTTGAGTGTCTAAAAATTCTAGATATCTGTTCCAAATTTAATGTCACTTCGTGTTGAAACTCTATGTGCCTTCACAAAATACCATTTTTTGAGATGATCTGATGTAATGTCTTGCAAGTCAAAGACACTGTCAGTAGCAATTCTTGTATGGTTATGTGGTGCAGTATTTTCACGAGAACTTCTTCTGGGAGACTGGTTAGTTGGGACCTGCAAAATATATACTTTATTTAGAATGTTTAAAATCAAGATGTAAATGATACAGAGCAAAGTTTCCGCCCTAAATAGACCTCTGTGATTTTAACAGGTTGTAGAAAACAGACAGCGAATAAATGGGAATATATATCATTGTTTATAATATTGCAAATAAATTTCGAGCATTTGTATTGTTTAAGGCCCGGGATATATGAACCCATATATACCGTGAGCGAATGTGTATATGGAAACTGTTATAAATTCGTTATACAAGTATGACGAAAGACGGGATATATGGTGGCATACAACAGGACTGTGATTTATATAACACGAGGCGTTAAATCTCAGCAGGCTATATGCCACCATATATCACGTCAAGAACCTGTATAACTAACAATATAATATGAAAAAATATAATATCAATATCAAAATACCCCAAGACCTTGCTTCCAGATCTCTACTTTTTCTTCACGTGTAAATTGTGTTTTACACAATAATTGATGTTTTAAATAGTTAAGCTTTATAGAACACTGCTTGAAATCATCGAATAAACATACAAGGAGTCGTCATTGTGTATGCTGGCGTGTTTTATACAAAATATTGTGAAATTTATCCGAAATATATGTTATCCGAAAATATGTCATGTACAGATTTGGACCAGGACAGAAATCTACTGTTGATATGTTTACCAAACTATGGCTATAATATAGGTAACATGATTTAAATGAAATATCCAGGGCATGGACTACTTACATTCCGATTAATCAACGTAATTTAGCATTTTTTTGAACGATTTCTTCCTTCGACACTTTTTATTTTCGCCATTTTTAATGAACACATGGTACAGAACTCGAAATTTCATTGGTTAAAAAAAAATCGTTTGTGGAACTGAAAAAAACTACTAATCGACACTTATGCGTTTGTGGAACAGCCTATTACGAGCTCTATGTAAGAGCTACAAACGTATATATTACACCGTTAGAAAGGGCTTTTTAATACGAATCCAACGATATCTCAAACTCAATATTTTCAAAAATGCAGTTATGCGTTTGTGGTTTTAGACCGTCGACGTCTTTAATATGATAGAAACTGTGTTTATACTCATCAGCACGTCGATGGAAAGCGAAAGAAGGTGAGTTTTGTATATTGTACTAATACAAAACTATGGTGTTTATAAAGAACACTGTAACTGATAACATATACGCAACTAAGGTGCTTCTGAAGCACAATACAAACTGTAATTGATAACACATTCGCAACCATGGCGCTTTTGAAATACACTACACTGTAACTTTCTTTCTATAGGTAATGCACACGATCCTATGGATCCTATGTTGGAGGCGTGTTGAAGTATTTTTACAATCCAAATATCACACACAATCAAAGGGAGACATGTGACAACTGACTCGGCCACCATATACACTAATTACAAGGAGTATGTCGCGGGATTTAACTGTTAAACCTTTGGCTTAGTATTTTAACTTTTGGAAGTGAAACCCTCCACAGTCTCAGTGTATACGGTAACAAGTCTGAGATTATTCCACAGTGGAATTGTTTTCGGAAAGTATGAGTAGTTCAGTGCATCATAATAGGCACTAGGTCCGTTTTACTGAAACTCACGATTTGCTCTTTTTTCTGGAAGTGGGTTCTAGGAGGAACTAATCTTTGTCTAATAACCTGGTCATTATGGATTGTATAGCAGAATGAGAGGCTCGCTTGGCTGCGACGGCGAGGACCAGCTAAGATCACTGTGCATTTCTCCCACGTGACTGACATTTGTCATCTGCTACACGACCATCTAGCTGCAGTTCTCTGGATTTTGTCTGGCTTGTATGCATTGGATTGTGTAAATGGGTTCTAATTTTGGAAGGCTTATTCAAACTGTGGACGAACTAATGCCTTGTAAGCAGTAGACTTATTTACTCTGTGGGCAAAACGAAGATAACTACAAAGAAAACCCAGGGTTGTATTCGCCTCGCTATATATTGTATCAGTATGGGACCCCCAGTCCAAAGTATCAGTAATATTAACCCCTAGCTACTTGTGGAGGAGACATTAACCAGAACTTGGCCGTTAAGGACGTAGTGATGTACGATATGTTTATTAGGTGTGTGCTTGGTAATTCACTTGTTTGACAATTGGACATATTAAATTTCATCATCCAATCCTTTTTCAACCGTGCCCGTTGGTCCAGGTCTTGCTGCAGATCAAGGCAATCTTGGCGACCGTATATATATCTGTACAATACACAGTCGAAGGCAAGTAGTCGCACCGATGTCTTGATTCCCACCGGAACACGATTGAAAAACAATAAATGCATGATAGGACCATGGAAAGAGCCCTGCGTGACGTCAGACACATCGAGGGCACTATCTGATGCCTTTCCGTCCAGAACCAGAAAACTACGCCTTACCCACGCTCTCGTGATTCCTTGGATCCCATAGTATTTCAGCTTATAGTGGAGCCTTCTGTGTGGTACCTTATCGAATGCCTTATAAAAGTCCATTATTATAAGGTCTGTATGTTTATGTATTCGATTGAATGCACCATCTAGATTGGAAAACAAATCATGCACACATTGAACTAATTGCGATTCACAAGATCTATGGCTTCTGAATCCGGGTTTAACAGTCGGCAAGAATATTGTTAACGGATGTCGCATGATGTTACTAACAAGAATGTTGTCAAGTGTTTTGTAGCAGATGCACGTCAGTGAGACAGGTCTTTAGTTACTAGGGTCATATTTCTCACCCTTTTTGAACACATGGGCAACGTTATCCGTAAACCTGTAATCTGTAACAACGCATTGACTGATTGAAGTGTTAAAGATGAGTGTAAGGATTCCGGATATCTCTATGTTACATTATTTTAGGACGCGTGCACTGAGATGTTCAGGTCCAGCAGCCTTGTGTACTTGACGTTTATCAAGGAGCTTTTGAACACCATTCAGTTCAGTTGTAATGTCTCCTTCATAGGGGAAATTACTGTTGAGTTTGTCTTCGTGACGTATATTTACCAAGTGACGTCATGTAACGTGGCGCGTCCAACGGATAAAATATACGCGGGGAATTAATGGAATAGTGTATTTTATAGTAGAATAACATACAGCTGTCTCTCTTCTTTGTGCATATGAAAGACTGCTGAGGTCGGGTTAGAATATGTGTTAATGATTGAAACTTTACCTAATACTGCGTCATGTGGACTTAGAGCCCTACTATGTTGACTTTCGTGTAAAAGAAAAGTGTATGAGGTGTTTGCCTCTTACGATTTGCTTGGATGTCATACTCGATAAAAGCTATATCATGGTCCCACTTTCATATGGGGAAGTAGTTCTTTAATCCTATGAACAGGTGTATAATTGTATGTCAGGAACAGTTCTCGGGTTTTGTCTTGATGTGTTGGAATTTCCACTACTTGGGTTAGACAGTGGTCTTTGACTATATAAACCAACAGTTTATGCGTATTAATTATTAACACTCCTGGGGGTACATATAACCAAATCTAGTCCACGTCACCACAGTTAAAATCTCCATCAATGCGCACCTGTGCATTTCTATAGTTCATGATTCTTGATAAAGACTCATTGAATTCAAGCATTCCGTGTCTATTTATCGGGTGGGCGGTAAAAGTAACTGATAACACATACGCGACTATGGTACTTCTGAAACACACTATATTCTAACTGATAACACATACGCAACTATGGTGCTTCCAAAGCGCTCTAAACTGTAACGGATAACACTATTTCCTGTCTATATTGCACAGTAAAGTTATACAATATCAGGGGTCGGAAAGTAATGGTAAATATTTTAAGTATTTTTTTATTTTAGTGATGGACACACGTAAAGAAGATATTCCAATACTTATATTAAGTTTGTAGTTTTTCTTCGCACATAACTAACATTATTAAAACAGTTTTGATACATGTTGCTACATAGGATCGGATTGATGTTTTCCTTGTGATTGTAGTTTTCGGTTTACTGTGTTCTGTGAAATGTACATTTCCTGTTTGACTTTAAAATCACGTTAAACAATAGTGTGCTAAACCTTATGAGAACTCTGGGATTAATTTATTTTGATCTATTAACAAATCAGGAGACGTTCTTGATAAGATTTGCGATAAACGTCAAGTTTCATCTATAAGTAAATATGACTTCTCTACACGATATACAACCTTACCACATCACCTTATCAAAGACAAGGTTAGTGCTCGTATTAAAAAAAAATCGCTAGAGACAACGCTACATTCTTTGCCTGTAATAATATCAAAGCGTGTTTGACTAATGAAAGTTTAAGTAATTGCATTATGTGGACTTGACAATAAGTTTGTGAAGCACTCATTTTACTATTAGATAATATTTTCGTCAGGTATGGAACTACCGTTTATAGACAACTTGTTGGTATGCCTATGGGTACCAACTGTGCACCTCTTGTAGCAGATATTTTAGTGTATTGCTAAGAAAAAGATTCCATGCAGAGACTTTCATCCGATACTCAGGCAGATGTAATTCATGCCTATAATGACACCTATCGGTACTTGGATGACATAATGAACATTAAGAATTCTGTCTTTTCTACTATGGTTAATAATACTTATCCTAAGGAACTTCAACTCAACAAAGCTAACATGTCTGATACTGTCGCTTTTTTCCTGATTTACAACTCTCTATTCAAAATGGCGAAATATTTAGTGAAATCTATGACAAGAGAGATTATTATAATTTTGATATTGTTAATTCTCCCCATTTAGATGGGGATGTTCCTCGAGCTACTTCTTATGGGGTCTATGTTTATCAACTGATTAGTTTCTCTAGAGCTTGTAGTCGTGTTGATGTCTTCAATATTCGTAATATTTGTATAACTAAAAATCTACTCCAGAATGGCTATTGTTACCATTACCTTCGACAAACCTTTGCAAACTTTTATTATAGTAACCTTGATCTACTTTTAAACTTTAAAATAAGAACGCGTGTGCGATAAGGACTATGTTCCTTGTGCCGTGCTCTATAAAGGTATACATATATGTTCCGTGTTGGTTCAGATTAATTCATTTTACGTTTTATGGCACTATATTAATTTTAGTTTATGTTATATAAGTATATCTACTAACTAACAATCAATCAATACAAACACACGTGTCAGTGTTCGTCTTGTGTTACAGTAAGAACTGTTACACTTTAGAGGAATGTTACAGAAGAAAAATGACCTCGATGAGGAAACACGTGTTTCAACATCAAACACATTTTGGACATGTTCACAGTAATGAAGTACACTCAGTACATTTGAAAACGCAACACTTGGTGTTTTTATACCCACTTTTTTGAAGAGAAAGAAAAACAAGGTATGTTAAAATTGCCTCCGATTGCCCGTCCTTCTGTTCGTCCGTCTGTCCGTCCTTTACCACATTTCCTCCTAAACCGCTGAACGGAATTCAACCACAATTAGGGTATGACAATCCCATATGATCACGACGTGCAAGAGTAACATTATTGTTAGCTCAGCACACAGGGGCAAATATACACACAATTCAATTGCAGTGTCTTTTTTTTTATTTTTTTTTTCAAACTTGGCAAATATACAAAGAAATATAAAAAGATCGGACAAGTATACCCCTCTGAAAAGACAAAGCATATAACACAATTTCGGTGTTTCCAACTTAGGGGTATGCCGAGTTGGGGGAGTGGGGCTATGTGTGTATGTGTGTGTGTGTGTGTGAGGGGGAGGGGGGGGGGTAAATTTGGACAAATATTTAGTTTTCTTTCTCAATAAAATGTAATAATTTTGAATATCAGTATAATTTGCTCCAGGGTCACCGTGGGACTCTGAGATAGGGGTCAAAAGTTCAAATACACACATACCCTTACCATACTTTTTATATTTACAATGTCATATCTGTATACAGAAAAGCATAAATAGTACTTTTTCTGATCTGAGTGTCAACGAACAATCAAAATAATTACATGTAAAATGGATACAGGGTTAAAAGGAATTGAACTGTGTGAAGAAACCGTGGGTATTTTGATTTGAACAATAAAACAACAGAAATGTTTTCAACATTTTCATATTCAACAAACTATACTAACTAACTGAAAGAAAGATATAAAGGCTCGAAGAGTAGTAAAGTTGCAAATTCGAACGAAAATCGCCGAAAACTGGAATATTTTTTTTTAATATGATTATAATTGCAAAATTTAATAACTAAAGCTCCTGAAAGATGTTTATGATATTCAGGAACATGAAAATGGAACTTTGAAATGAAAACAATGTCTATATCTTGATATTGTAACGGATAAAACGTAACAAGAAAGGAAGTAAAACCATCAACAGCTATTTTTATAATATGATCAACAAATATATTCAAATAATAAAATGAAAAAAAAATCATTTGTAGAAAATACATTAAATGGATCCAGTAGTTATTTAAAATCCGATATACGAATACAATCCAAAACATATTGGTAAGTGTCCCTTCCTGTATAAGGGCCATGATACCTAGCACGTAAAGGCTTTCCAGGGAATAGGTAATAAAGCAAGAACGTTATCACCAGCTTGAACATTTTTCCTTGTACAGTCAAATCATACCTTGTTTTCATTTTTGATTGAGATGATTTGAGGTTAGACTGAGCTACCTCGCAAGTTTTTGATAGTTTGTGTCGAAAATCAAACACATATAGTTTCTAGTTCCATAACTTAAGTGGTTCACAAACAGTGTGACCAAAAATAAGCTCAAAAGGGCTGAAGCCAAGGGATTCTTGGACTGACTCCCTAAAGGCGAAATGGAAAATGATATGATAGATAGATAACTTTATTCATCCAAAAGACAAAACATGTCTATGAGTTACAAAACAATTTAAATATGGCAAGCAAGCGATTGTATAAATATAATTTAAATATTTTCACAAACCAGTATAATTTGTATTATCAATTGATAAATAATACACTACTTTTACATATCATACACGCGAGTATATAGACACTGTGTTCCCTTTCCAAATACTGATGCATTCAAGCGATCAGTAAACAGCTTGTCCCTCACTCCCTCACTCCCTACCACCCTTACTCACTTACCCACTCACTCACTCACTCACTCACGATTTTTGAAAAATAAATAATTCGGTGTGATTCTTAACTATTAGTTGCATAGATCTCATTTCTTAATCTGAACGACTTATAAATATATTGTCCTAAACATCGATGTACCTTCGTACTGTTTGACGTCATGAGATCTATTAACTTCAACATGTTTGGGTGTTTCCAAAAATATTTCTTTAAATATTGTTTTCTAAGGCTATAGTAAAGAGGGCATTCAAACAAAAAATGGAATTCATCTTCAAGAATATTGCAATGTTGGCACTTTCTTTCTTGCAAAGGCGTTTTTCTCGGTTTTTTAAACCTCCCTGCTTCTATCTCTAGCCTATGGGAAGAGAGTCTTAATTTCGACAGTGCAACTCTAAACTTTTTTATTGTAATTGTACTTAAGTAGGACTGAAAACCAAACTTTGCAAATAAAATATAACATCTTGCTTTAGGAGACTCTGATAATCTTGAATTCCAGTTTTGAATAAAATGATCGTGCAGTCTTTGTTTAAAAAGTGATAAAAAAGAATTTACATTTCCAACACCTTGATTTACCCAGACGTCAAAGAATCCTAAGTTTGATAATAACGTTCGAACAAGAGATGCCCAGTTTTTGCATTAGGGTGTGTCTCGATGTCTCTTAATAACTGGTTATACGCACATTTAATATACTTTGTATTTTGGCTATATATTATTTTAAACCAAAATTTCATAACACGAAGCAATCTATTGTTTTGAAGAGGAAGACGCCCCAATTCACCATATATTAAATCTGTCTGAGTACTCTGTTTAACATTAAGTAATCTCTTGCAAAACTGTATATGAACTTTCTCTATATTGTCTGCTTTACAAAATCCCCATACTTCACAGCCATAATTCAGAATAGGGGAGATCAACTTATCAAACAAATCCAAATAATGTTTTACTGATATATCTTTAAACTTATATAGATAATTATTTAGTTTGAAAATAGCTTTCTGTGCTTGACCGGACAATGTTTGCTGTGCATCTGCAAATGAACCTCCAGTAGTAAAAGATATTCCTAAATAGACAAAACGACTAACAATCTCAAGCACCTCGTCATTATAGTAAAAAATCAAATTTCGGGGCAAAATACCACCTTTTCGAAATACCAGTACTTTTGTTTTCGCTACATTTACCTTTAGTTTCCTTCTGATACAATAATCATGAAGAATATTTAAACCGCTTTGCAAGCCCTCTGCAGATTTAGCGAAAATAATTAGATCGTCAGCATACATTAACAAGCATATTTTGATCATTTCTAAATTCAACCCTTCTATGCCTTTAGCAACTAATTCTTCCTCTAGATCATTTATATATATACAAAACAAAAAAGGAGATAGACATTCGCCTTGTCGCACTCCCATATGAAAGGTAAATTCATCACTCAAACAATTATCATGTTTAACTTTTGACTTAACATTTGCATACATTGATTTGATAATGTCCATAATCTTTCCTCTAACACCAATTGTGATGAGTTTATACCATATATTTTCTCTAACAACGTAGTCAAATGCCTTAGTAAAATCTATAAAAGAACAATACAATTTTTTCCCTTCATTTATAAAGTGATTGATGAGACTATGCAAAACAAAACAATTGTCAACAGTACCCATTTTACTGCGGAAACCTGCTTGAGCCTCAACATAAACATGATATGTTTCGGCCCACGTGGACAATCTATTGTTTAAAATTCGTGTAAATAATTTACCCAGTGCACTGAGTAAAGTAATTCCTCGATAGTTTTCAACGTTATCGAGGCTACCTGTTTTATGTAAAGGTATAATATGTCCATCGGACCAACAGTCTGGAAAATAACCAACATCCAAAATTACATTAAACAGCTTGTGTAAATACGTACTTAAGTTATCATTACCATATTTGAACAGTTCATTTATATAAAAAAAATGTTGATGCCCTCATTCGAGTCATTATTTGTGTCAAAACAATATAAGACCTTATCATATCTTTCAATGTCTGGTGAAATCTTTCCAGAACAGCCTGGCTCCCAGGATGATAGACAGAACACTTACACTGTTGAATGCCTAACTCATGCATTACCTGTTGAAATATATCCGACATGAAAGTTGAAACTTGATCAGATTGGACATATTTATGAAAGCCAACTAATGTGAAAAGCCTTGACCAGTGCCTTAACAATTGACTTTGACTTAATATTCCTAAGTGGAATAGCTTAGACGAAACCGATATTTGTTACCAGACTTGGTCTTAGGCAAGGGGCAAACACAATCCACTATTATTTTACTAAACATTTCATCATATGCAGAAATAGGTTGAAGATGGGTTTTGGGAATCTTCTGATTGGGGTTTTTCACCATTTGACATGTATGACAAGACCTACAGTATTGTGAAACATCCTTTTTGAGATTTGGTCAATAAAAAATGACACAAACTCTTATGATATTTCTTACAGACACCTAAATGACCAGACAAAGGAGTTTGTCATGGGCTACACTGAGAATCTCCTGACGATATGAACTAGGAACCACAATTTGGTAATTAACAGTCCATTCATCATCAGCGTGGGCATCAAGTGGTCGCCATTTTCTCATCAGGATCTCATGTTTATTTTAAAAAAAAATGGGACTTTCTTCTTCACTATGGGACTATCCAATAAGCTAGAAATCTCAGGATCTTTACTGTTCACTTACAAGTTGTGATCTATATAGTTTGTCATGATCTTTGTCATTCAAACTATTAGATGGAGAATGATCTGAGAAGTGAATAATATCTTCAATGTAGTCCGTTTGATTGTCTGATTGCCAAGTTACTTTCTTTTTAAAATTAAGCAATTAGAAATAAGGTGACTTTCCTTGTTTTCAATAATTGCAAGTAATTTGAGATAAAGGTTTAGTTCAATAGTTGCATTAGATGCTTGATGTGAGAGGGTTTCTTAAATGAAGAATGCCGCTGAGGGCTTGATTTGTGAATAAAAGAGACCTTGTTAGTTAATGAATAGTCGTCAGCCAAGCAAGTAGAAAATTCGAGGGTTTCAGCCTTTTGCTCATGCAAATATGTTTTAGCATCATTGTTCTCTTTCTCACGAACTATAGCGTTGTGCATCTTTTTGAACATATGAATGCACCTAAATGTCATAAATCAGTAAAATATAAACTCCGTTGCTTTTATTGTTCATATGTTTACAATCTGTGATTTAAACAACAATTACTCCTTATTTCTAAGTTCTGTCCCCGTTACGCGAGACATGTGAACTTTCGGATTTCTTATATCTACTTCACATTCAAAATATTCTATTCTATACTCTATTATGAATGTGGTCCGTTTCAGTAACTTACACGTTATTATTATATTTTAATCAAACTGCACATGTATGATCCAGAGGAAATAAACGGCCCAAGGTTGTCTGAGCTTTGTTATTACGGTACTTTATAAATGGTAACTTTGAGCTATTGGGCATGTGCTTTTCTGTTGTCTGTCGTCCACCATTTCTTTAAACAACTTCTTTGAAACCGCTGAAACACTATTAACAAAACTTGGTCACAATGTTTCTCGGGTGGTGCCATCTCAAAGATATGTTTTTGTCACCCTCTGTGGTCCAAAACAGTTGGGTTTTTCGTCTTCGTAACATTATGTATTACTCGCCTTACTACTTATACTGAATGAGCATATAGACGTACCAGTGGATTGTGTCTACCAGGTGGTACCAGTCTCTCCTGATACGGTATTCAAGGAGAAAGCAAATTGTTCAGTAATATTTTGTAGTGAACAGGTGAACATATAAGCTTACTTAAATACATTATTGATTTTGGATAGTAGATAAATGTCCGCTATAATTAGGCAAATTTTGCAACAGATGTACATCGTTTCTAAACCTACTGACGAGGTATATACATAATTTACATAGTTTGAAAATCTAAACTTTATAAACACAACATCGGCATAGCTATTATTAGGCCATATAGGCCCGGGCCTATACATCAATTTGAAAATGAAAAGAATTAAAAGTTTATGAAAATGTACAAAGCATGAAACAAAGTAATAGTATATCCATTTATTTAATCTTAAAAATGACCATGTGCCAATAGACAATCTATGAATAATTTAAGAGATAACCATTCCAAGATTAACTATTCTCTGTTTTCAATCTGAGATGGGACAGTACGTGTTTTTTTATGCCTAAAATATGTTATCAGCTCCGCTATCTATACTAAGATGCAACACTAGGCTTGGTTATCTCAATTCTAATGGTTTTCCATTTAAATGCTTTAAATATATTGTTGTGTGTTGCAAGTTCTGACACAATACATGTATATAAACTACAACCTTCAGAGTTTACACATATATATAGATAGTGACGCTTTCTTTTTACCCTTAGTCTTCATATTTTGTGACATGCCCACGGCTGCTCGTCATGCGGCGGCAGCCATCTAGATTTACATAATTATGTTATACCTTATGAGGTTTTAATATTTGTTTCAATGCAACGTTTTATTGATGCCGTAAAACGGAATTTTATACTAAAACGACATTAATAACTACATTTCCAGATTAACAAAATGATGTTTACTAATGACTTTTCTTTTAGGGGTGGGGTGGGGGTGGGGGCCTGGGATTTAGATTACTCAGAAGCAAGTTGGGCGTTTGGTAATGCAATTCTATAAGTGTAGAAAGCAACATTTTTAAATCTGTGTTACTATCAATAGTTTGGTCATGAGAACAAACCTGCGACAAGAGGGGCACAGTGTGTACCCATAGGGATAACAACAATTTGTCTATAAACGGTAGTTCCATACCTGACGAAAATATTATCTAATAGGAAAATCAATGCTTCACAAACTTCTTGGTATTCCACATAGTGTAAATGTCTAAACTGCCGTTTGTCAAATAACGCTTTGATATTATTACAGGCCAAAAATGTAGTGTTTTCTCTAGCGAATGGGTTTAGAATAAGAGCAATACGCTTGTCTTTGATAATGTGATGTGGTAAGGTTGTATATAGTGTAGAGAAGTCATAAGTACTTATAGATGAAAACTGACGTTTATTATAAATATTATCAAGAACGTCTCCTGAATTTTTAACAGACCAAAATAAATTAATCCCAGAGTTTTCATAAGTTTTATCACAATATTGTTTAACGTGATCTTTAACGGCAGTAAGGCATAACGTTAAAAGTTTGGAGATGTTTGTGGTGGTGCAGGCACTATAATTTGAAATAGAGCGGCCTTATTCGGATTGTTATGTAGTTTAGGAATCCAGTACATAGTTGGCAGTTTATTTTTGCTTTTCGTCTACCCCAAACTTGAAAGTAGTGCACGGAGTGATATGTGTGGAAACAACATCACCCTCAGTAGACTGAACTGGAGTATACGAGTTAGTGCTACTGAGTTCCATAGACAAAAACATTGACGTAATGTAGGCGTCAAACAATAATTACATTGTTAGCTGCCTTATCAGCAGGAACTAAAATAAATTTATTATTAAATTCTTGAATTACCGATTTTAAATTACGAAACAAAAACCTAGGTCTCGGAGGAATTAAAGAAGGGCTTGCATTATAAAAGTTAATACGTGTATCTATGATATTTAAAATGGATTTTTTCCAAGTAGAAAGCGAGTTTGGGTCCGCATGTTCTCTACGACACCATTTTATACTACAATCCTCAAGGATTGGGCGATCTGAGCACAACATGCATTAAATTAATAATTGAAAGTAACCTTTACTTAGGACCTGTAGAATACGTTTATCTACAATATTAAAATTACCAGTAATGATATGACCTGCTGGAGCATAGCAAAGTTGAGGATACATTTCAGGGAGCATCCATCGGTTCTACCGATTTTTTTGTCGTTAATATGTATAGACTTACTAATTTAGTTTCATATTAAATACATAAATGCTATTAATTGGACTTCATGTTCCCTCCAATATAATTACTGTAGATGAAATCAGGGACTGTAGATAGTATAATAAATACGTCCTTATGAAATCATTGTGCAAGTTATGTCATATATTGTTTTTTACTTTAAAGCGGAGTGGTAGTTCCCGCTCAGTAATTCAGACAAATATTGTCAGATTGTTGTAAGGCAGCGCTCGTGTTATCACAATGGCCCTGTATTTTTTTTGTTAATTTTAAATATCCTGTCAAGAATTAATTAAATAATGGCTCGATAACATATAATTTCAGGGAATATGAAGTTATTTTCCTTGTTAACTATCAAAATAACTTACAATATGAAATGGGTATATGAATCTCACTTACTCTACAAGAGTGTTATAATATGGTATTACAATCAAATAGCATGTAATAAAAACGATAAATATATTTTGCTTTCCTACAGATTATAAGTTTTCTTTCTTTTTGCACGTGAAATTCACGTTTTTAATAATTTACATGTTCACGAGCATTTCACGTTAGTGAATTTTTATCTTTTTGTGTAAATTTCACGTCGTTGTTTGTTTACGTGAATTTCACGTTATGGAATTTTGTTATTGTATAGTCTAAAATCCTTGGAGTTTATATTCAGAAGAAATATAAAAAGATCGGACAGGGAAAGTAGCATTCAAGGAGGACAGTAAACCATAAAACACAGAAACAGACACGCAAACAGACAAACACGAAGGCAAAAGCAATAATAAATGCAAACGACATCACAAACACAAAAAGGGTTGACAATAGGGCTACCGCCTTGGAACGGTCAGTGGCAAAGTAGGCCACTGGGGGTTTAAACCGGTTCTAGGGTGCACCAAACCTCACACTTACCCTACTGTCATCCCATTAAAACAGGACAGTGTAAATAAAGAAATCCCCGCCATGATCTAATCTCTAACCAACAAGGCAGCATCAATAGGCAATATAAGTAAAACACAAATATGCTTGTGTAAATATAATACAAAAAAAACAATAGCCTAGAAAGCCACAATGAAGGTACTCAATGACTTTGCAGAAGCCAGAGCAGTAAGAGAATAAACCATAAGGGCACGACAAGAAAGATCATGGACAAACATCAAACGCCACCGTCCCAATGGGCTTTAGGTAGGCGTCATCATAGGGTCCACAGCCTGTCTGGTCATCGTACAATTAAAGAGGAAAGCATAGTGGCGTACTCTAAAAGGGTCCACCACCAACCATGCAGTACGTTGCAAAATGATAGGGTCATAATCTCTTTTGATAAACTTTAAAACAAGTTTAACAAAGATAGTATGAAAGTGATCATGACCTAAAATCTTACAAAGTTTATAAATCACATCACCATAGAAGTCAGGTTGTGATAGTCCTTGTCGCAGAAGAGTCCTTAAATTACTTTTATATTTGGAAAGAAGATCAGGGTTACGATAATAAAATTTTGCAAAGGTTTTACGAAGTTTATGGTAACGGTAACCCTGATTGAGTAACATTTTAGTTATACAAAGACTACGAATATTGAAGTCCTCAACTCGAGTACAAGCTCTAGAAAAACGAATAAGTTGAGACACATATACCCCATAAGAAGTTGCTCGGGGAACATCCCCATCCAAGTGAGGATAATTAACAATGTCAAAATTAAAATCATCTCTCTTGTCATAGATAGCCTTTAGTTAGGGACACTTGTTTTAGCCAAAGTTGTTTTGATTTTTCAGACAAAAGTCGACTTTAATATCAATAAATTGTATATTTTATCTGTAAAACAGACAATTTTAGTGGTACGTAAATATAACGTCAAAATCGGTTGCGAAATAGAACGTTCAAGTGCGAAATTACTCTAAAACTGAAGTTAACCCAGTCTAAATGCCTCGATCTTTACATTAAACATATATAAACAGAAGTAGGTCAAGCCTAACTTGAATTCCTCGATTATTTATATCAAACACATTTAAAACAGAACTTAGTCCAGTACTAATAACTCGGATTTTGTATCAAATACATCTAAAACAGTAGTTAGTGAAGTCTAAATTAATTTATTTTTGCATTAAACCGCAGTTTGTCTCAAATACATCTAAAACAGTAGTTAGTGAAGTCTAAATTAATTTATTTTTGCATTAAACCGCAGTTTGTCTCAAATACATCTAAAACAAAAGTTATCCCAGTCTTCGTTGTTCACTATGTTTGTATTTGATACTTCTAAACTAGAAGTTAGCCCAGTCTAAATTCCTCCAAATTTGTGTCGGATGCATCAAAAGAAAAAGTTAAACCCAGTCTAAATTGCTCGCTGTTTGTATCAAATACATCTAAAGCAAAAGTTAACACAGTCTAATTTCCTGGTTGTTTGTATCAAATACATATAAAGCAGAAGTTAACACATTCTAATTGTCTGGTTGTTTGTATCAGATACATCTAAAGCAGAAGTTATCCCAGTATCAGTATAACCCAAAGTCCTCGATATTGCGTATCTGGTAAAACTAATTAACAGTTATGTGTTATCCTCTGGGAGGAGATGACATAGCGTAAGGTAGGACAGGAAAGTTGAGAAAGGCAACTAGTTGAGTCTTTTGTTTTAAAGTGTGTGTCTGACCAAATTTATTTGTTCTACCTAATGTCTTAGAGGTATTTTTAAAAGGAAACGGCGTGAGGTCAAATATGGAATGGAATAGTCCTTGGTGTGTTTTTGTAATATAACATCGGGTCGACATGGATAGGACAGTATTACAAAGTGGACACTCCGTTTCTTTGGATAATCTTTCCATTAAAGTGAGCAACTGCGAAAATAAATTCTGTTTATACATTTTAGATTAGGTTCATTAAGTTATGCCTTTAACATGACTGGTGATTAAAGGGCAGGCCTTTATAATAATCGCATCAGCAACTCGATTTGAAACGTGTACCATATGATTGCATTTGTAACTAATGAACACAGGTTAAATAACTTCGTTAACTATTTATTATACGTCGATGTCCGTAGGGTTAGAAGCAGTATATACCTGTTTTAAAATGTGTCTTTTGATAGCGGGTTACGAATTTTAAGTCTATATCATCCAGATATCATTCAAATACAACCAGATACACACAAGCTCAATGCGAGCGCAAGCGATTACCTGCACTCAATGTTCATGAAAATGTTTGACTGAAAGTATATTAAATATGGCAATATACTTTGCAAATGTATTGGCGTGACCTAGAGGATAGCACGGTGGATTTGAAATCCGGAGTACTCGGGTCCAAGCCTAACCTTTTGTTTTGTTGGTGTGTTCTTGGGCAATACACGTTACATTTGCGTCGTATGGGGACGTAAATCGGTCGGTCCTCTGAGCATATACGAGAACCTCAGGAATCTTGGCTGTAGTAAGAGTATGGCAGGTTCCCGGATGCATGTGCATTTTAATCAGTCCCCTCTCTCTTGGGCAGCTCCAAATAACATGTGTTGATGCGGCATTAAACAACATTCAATTCATACTATACAGTTTGAATTGAATTACGCCGGGATAACAAGGGTGAACACGGCCATCCGTTCATCACACCACGCTCCCCCACCCCAACCCCCAATCAAAGAAGCAGGCAAGCATATATTTAAAATGATTGTCGGATTTTAGGGAGCACGCACCAGGTCCAACTGTTTTCATCATAGGAGTTTACGAATAACATATTCTGAAAATGCCGCAGCAACAAAGATTGTCTAGTGCGCATGCCCTCTAGGTTAACCAAGATCAACACCTGGATATTGTCTTTACACCCCACCCACTTGTGTCCCCATTTTTAGAGAAATATATTGGAGAGTGTGATTGGAGATGATCCTCCTACACCTTTTTTGTGTGTGTGCACCAGTTGTTTTAGACAGAAATGTTTTCTACGCGGTTAAAATCTTCAACTTTGCAATGCACACTTACTATACTATACTAAAATCATCTTTAATAAGTGCAAAAGGTTAAATAAACAAACAGTTAAACATTAGACAGCATTCACAAACAATAGGTCCAAATGGCCCTGAGTCTCTCACATGAGCATTTCTGCAAAAAGGAAAAAATATTTGACAAGTGCAATTGATTATTAAATTGAACATTTTATACGACATAAGGTAAAGTTGTAAAACTTGGTTCTTCGTATTTACAGAGAACTTTGTATGGAAATGGATGGATAGGAAACCCCGGGGCACATCCTATTTTTACCCTAGGAACTTCATTTGTACAACTGTATAGTATTTGTAATTCTATAAAAAAACTGTGACCCCTGGGAGGGGCCAAATAAGACCCCAGTGTCACCATTTGAACACACTTTGTAGAGGAATATAAGCTGATAATAAGTTCAAAATATTAAACCTTGTAAATATTGTAGTTTCAGAGAAGACGTTTTTTTAAGTTTTTCCCTATATCAGTCTAGGTAAAACTGTGTCCGCTGGGGCGGGGCCAAATTTGACCCCAGGGTCACCATTTGAACTAACTTGGTAGAGGACAATAAGCTGATGGTAAATACGAAGTATTATACCTTTGGCACTTATAGTTTCAGAGAAGAAGATTATTGAAGTTTTTCCCTATATAAGTCTATGTAAAACTGTGACCCCTGAGGCAGGGCCAAATTTTAACAAACTTGGTAGAGGATCCATAAGCTGATAATAAATAAAAAATATTAAACTTTTATCTCTTTAGTTTCTTCCCTATAACTTTATGTAAAACTGATTCAACAAGGGCCCCTAAGCTCCCAATTAAAAAAAATAAACCAAGGTTTCTTATGAGAAAATCAAATAAAAAAATCATGAAAACAAAAAAACAGAAAAAGAAAAGTGAAAACAATTTGTTTTTTAAAACAAACAAAAAAAAGGAATCAAATCAATAAAAAATAAAAAAGGATAAATTGAAAAAACAAATCACAAGTTTGTGAAAGATCGAATACAAAATGAAGGCGATAGAGTGTTCACAAGGCTGAAAATGGTATTTTTCGATCTTGTCCTAGCTTTCATTGATATTAACAATCTGTTAAAGTTTGGTAAAGATCGGATGAAAAATGAATCTATCGTCTTAACGACGCAAAATACAGTATTTTTAACTTAATCCATATATGGTAATAGCGGCTATCTTGGATGCTACATTGACCTAATTTGTATACTTTTGGAAGGCACTGAAATTTGGTTAAAATTAGTCAAGCGGTTTCTGAGGAGATGTCGTCTACAAATGCCCTAAATGACGTTTACAAATGCCCTATATTAGTCTATGTAAAACATGTATAATCTCCATATACAAACTTTGGAACTCCGGGGCACAGCCACTTTTGACTCTAGGAACTTCGTTTTACAACTTTTGTAGTATATGAGATTTATAAATAAAAACTGTCAAAATCTGTTCAGCTGTTCTTGGGAAGAGTTTTAAAGGGTTTGAACATATA
The DNA here is from genome assembly GCA_037043455.1 of Cyrtodaria siliqua. Lineage (NCBI taxonomy): Eukaryota > Metazoa > Mollusca > Bivalvia > Adapedonta > Hiatellidae > Cyrtodaria > Cyrtodaria siliqua. Next base: position 56,548 of record JAWPHD010008721.1, on the reverse strand, counting down.
TGGTAATGGCGGCCACCTTGGAGGTCGCATTGAACTCATTCGTACAACTTTGGAAGGCATTGATCTCAGTATCGTCCACGTGAAATTTGGTTAAAATTGGTCTAACGGTTTCTTAGGAGATGTCGTTTACAAAGGCCCAATATAAGTCTATGTAAAACATGTAAAAGCTCCATATACAAAATTTGGAACACCGGGGCACAGCCATTTTTGACCCTAGGAACTTTTTTTGTATAACGTTTTGTAATCTAGGAGTTGGCAATCATTTATAAATAAAATCTGTCAAAATCTGTTATGCGGTTCTTGTGAAGAAGATTTTGGAAGACATTGACCTCAGTAATGTCCACGTGAAATTTGGTCTAAATTGGTCAAGCTGTTTCTGTAAAACATGTAAAACCTCCATAAATTATTTAAATTTTGGAACCCCGGGGCATACCCAGTTTTAATCTTAATAATTTCGTTTGTAAAACTTTTGTAGTCTAGGAGTTGACAATCATTTATAAAACAAAACTGTCAAAATCTGTTCAGTGTTTCTAACCTTATTCTTAAATGCTCATAAGTGTGACTATTAAGAAAGAATGACGAAACATAACAGAATTACTAAATAGTGTTAACATTTGATCCGTCTTAATCTTGTTTCGGTTGTGCAATTTTAGAAGGGTCTATTCATCACCTTAAAGTGTGTTCATCCACCATTCTGTGAGGATCTTGGGGTCCGACTAAAGTTTACAAATAATTCTATTCTGAGGTGTCAACACGTAAAATGACTGATTAGTTACCGTAATGTGTGCTATCATGCGTACACCAGAGTTGCTAAAAGCATTGTAAGCCAGAGCTCATGCAAAATATATGATGAATTCAACTGTTAGTCATGACCAACACGTTGTTAACACCCTATGTTATTTGAATATATATGAATAAGAACATTTGTAACATTTACGATGTTTCTAGATTGTTTTTAACTAAACACCTTTAAACCAATTGCTTTATTATTAAAATTCATTTTATTAAGCAATAGTTCAAATATAATAACTCATTTGAATAGTTCGTGATAATTATACTGTATTATGATATTTAGTATATGGTCTTATTACTCCCCAAGAATCTAATGTCATAAATTGTAATACTTAATATTGATATCATTGATATTTCGAAGGTGACTAACATTGACACTGTTTACATTTCTGAATACAGCATGTTTCTTGTTTCACTACGGTTATATAGGATAAAAGAACATGCAACGTGTAACACTGTTTAAACTAAAGGAAGTGAATAACATATAAAAACCTGATAAAAACCACAGAAAGACCTATATTCCACTTATAAACTGTAATAATGACACAACGAATCACTATGAATTGAAGAAAATATTATCAATACTTGTTCCACGACTATGTTTAATATACAATAAGGAACTATGGATCTCTTTAAATGTAACAATTATATCAGATAGTCAAAGAAGCGATAAAAGTTCGCGTATTACCATATATATTTCAAACCTGTTTCAGTACATCACTGTCTTGCCCACAATTTCTTGTTGTACAGTGTCTC
>JAWPHD010008721.1:0-50000 GCA_037043455.1 Cyrtodaria siliqua | reverse complement strand
TCACAGAAAGTGTCCGCCTGGGGTAGTCGCATAATGGCGGTCAGTAAATAATTCTCCGTTCTTTTTGTAATAAAATGCATTTTCACTAATTTAAAGTGCAAGTTTTGGTTTATATCACATTGTTGATATATTTGTTACATTTTTCAAGCATTGCCATGTTGGAATTGTGTGAGTTTATTTGTTTTTGCTTATATGGAAATGAGTGTATGAATAAAATAGTTTGGCATCTCAGTGTTTATGTTTTCAAAGGGAGCTTTCGTTCATGAGACAAGTTTTTCTTAGAAGATACATGATCCCCATTTTTCTGTGGATTTTTTGCCAGCATATGTGTTATATGTGATGAGAATGTAAGTTATTCATTTTTCATTTGGGCCTAGATATGAATGACAACATGGCATTTAAATTTTAATTCACCCACAACTCAATGCAAAAATCAATGGGCGTGTTACACCGCCAGTCAGACCTGAATGAGCCATTACAGTTTATATTGTTTATGCTCTTGTCTTCTTTTAGCAAACATAGGCGACATACGAGTTGTGATCTACTGATTGGCAAAAATGCTTTCTTTAACGTAGATCCAGCTCCGTTTAGCATCACATATATATGCGCATTATATTACATTCATAGTTTTTATTGTTGTTCAGTGGCCGAGTGATGAGAGTCTCTGACTTGAAATCGTTTGCTCCTCACCGCTGTAGGCCTAGGATTCTTTATGTGAGGAAGCTATCCATCTGGCTTGCGGAACCTCGCTGGTTCTTCCCAGATGCCCGTCTGTGCACGAAAAGCCCGAATGGGCACCTGGGGTCTTCCTCTACCAGTGGAAGCTGTAAAGTCGCCATATGAGCTGTTGGTGCGAATATAAACTCCAATTCAATTCAATTCAATTTTATTTTTGTTCTTGGTTTAAACACACAAAAACGCAATATGTATGAATCATTTTTATTTTCTCCAAGTGAATAATAAAAGTTTACACGAATTGAGTCTCAACTATAACTGTACAAACTACACCAAAGTATAAATGCATGAATGAATTATAAACAAGTATAGAACAATATATACTGAACAAAGAAAGAAACTTCCGCTGAAGTTGATGCTGAGTGTCTAGACAGAGAAACAGGAAACAATTAATGATGTTTTAAGAATAATTAGATAGATCACCAACAATAGTCCAAACAAAGATGTTTTTGAAAAGTTCAGTACACCAGGGAGTTAACCCCATTTTTCTTAAAACATGCATTTTGGCCACAACAACAAATTAAATCTACGAAATTTAACGAAATGTGTCCGAGGCAATATACTCTATACGTTCCTTACCAAAAGAATCACAAAACAACATAACACAGATTTTTTGTAGATGGCAGCTTTTGATTATCAACTATCATCAAACAACCTCCCTTTAACATCTCCATATCATTCATAAAAGAGTATTGCTTGGCAAATTTGAAACTGTTTAATGGGATATTTAGTACTCACCTAAGTGTGCTTACAAACAGCAAACATTGTTTTATTAGAACGCTGTTTAAGCTTTTATACGCCCTCAAAAACTGGCATATGGAAATACCAGCAAAAATGTCGGATGTTTCTTTTTTTTCAGTATATTGTATGGTATAATTAATACATAGAACATGTATATGGGTGACAGTTCAAGATTTCCAAATGAAAGAAAATAAATAATCGCTAATATTGATTACTAACTCCGAACTCAAACATAGCTAACTGCGATGTTGAGTCCTGACGTCAATAATGTATTGAGGATTTCGATGGTAAGCGTGTTGTGCCTTTTCTCTTACTCGTATCATCTCGATAGTAGAAACAACTACACGCCTGTCATCTCGTGAAGGATTTTCCTATACTTGAACCCATCAGTTAAATATGTCCTATATAAAACGTGCATTAGTAATAACTGTTGCGACAGTAATCATATTTAAATGCTAGGATTGTTGAGAGCAGTGTGATACATTAATTATTCGAGCTGTTACAACAATACCCCAAGGTAGGTAGGAACGTGATTAAATATTTTGGAATAATTCCAGATGTTCGTACATATTTAATGTTTGATTCGGTCGAGTCGAAGCTCCATGTATACATTTAGGAGTAAAGGTTGTATCGGCTTAGAAGGAATTCAAGAATGCCTAGTAAATAATATAGCTATAATTCATTCCAATAAGTTAAAATAAGTAGTAAACACGAACAACGATTCCACAATTCTTTACACTATATTTACTTTCACAGTTATCACTCAAACATCCAACATATATATAATTACATGGCGGACCTTGCTTGAATCCAACACAGGTTTTGGTAATGATGAACCTTTTGTGTCTCTGATTATATAATAGCATTTGCTGATATTCAAGCCGTCTTCAGTACAACATAATTCTCTATAATTTACTAACAGTGCTTTTGTTTAACTCACCAAAGGTGTTAAAACGCTTACTCACTAGTAAGCTTTTTAACACGTTTGGTGAGTATTACTTCCCATAAGGAATTTGGTGGATATTATATGCGATATAGACTAAACACCACAGCCATACACACTTCCACCCACACACTATCCCACCCCGCGACACACACACGCACACGCACAATCCCTACCCCCACACATTTTCCCAGCACAGGAACGCGCGCATATACACGCACAGTCACCCACCCTCACCCCAAATCTCAAACAAACCACCACTAGTTACGCAAAGGGCACCATTGTACCGTTATTGGAGGATCTATACCACATACCCTGCTGTGTTTCCAGTGTTCCATTTAGAGATATGATAATCCTAGCATGCATGTGGCATTGTATTGGTACATACAATAGTATATCAGTATAGAGCCATTATTTTATTACAACACTATAAATCTCGAACATGAAACCTTTTTATACATTAACAAAACAAAAGCACTCCAAAGTATTCAGTCCTAAAATTAAACCCCGGCAACTCTACGCTCTCACCCGCGAATTCGAATTTTAAAATAACTCCATCTGCCTTTATTTAGAGATATTAACTATTCATTCGTTTTTAAGAACTATTTTTTTGGGCCAGATTCAGTACAATCATTATATATACATGTTTAATTTCATGCGTATCACAATTACTTGTTATCCGCTACCGTTATATGGCGGCATGCAATCAAAATTAAACATATTGGAGACTCGCTGATTATAATGAGTTTTGATTTTAAAGGGCTCAATACAGTTAATTTGAAACGAATTATATCCTATAACCGTAAACGAGACAGTAAATAGCAATTAACTCTTAGCTCATTTTTTAGAATCTTATAATGAATAAGACATAATGTAACATTCCGCATTGGCACAATATGAGCTAAATATTTTAAACACCGTCCATCATATTCCAAATCTCTTATTTTATAATTAGCGATATGACACTAATGTATAAATAGACGTATTGACATGATAATAACTGGATTTTGATCAGAGCCTGATCAAACGGGCTTTCCACATTGGATGACGTAATGACTTCAAAATTTAGCGTTCACTTTTACAGACTAAGATATATGAAATGTTGAAACTAGAACACGCTGTGACACATATTGCTATGAAAAGTATATGGTGCAATATTTATTTTTTTACATTTCCCCTATATAACTCTATGTAAAACTTCTACTGCAACTGGCGGCCATCTTGGACGACGTTCAGTGCACTATTCAAGACTGAACTCTATCACTGTGTACAATTTTGACACACTGTGACAAAGATTACTGTGAAAAGTGCCACGGAAAAGAAGATATTTATAAAGAATAAGAACAGGACATGATCAAACGGGCTTTCCGGTTTGGATGAGTCATGACGTCACGATGGTCAGTTCTCACTAAAATGATGGCCATTATAATATTATCAATGCTTATATCAATAACAATGAAAGAAAATATTACCAATTATTTTATCAATAACATTGAAAGAAAAACAATGAGAAGGGAAAATGAATAACTGTGATACAATAATTTTCTTGTATGACGTCATGACTCCACATGATGTTAATGCATATCTAGTTCATGAGCACTACAACACGTGCATATATAATCTTAAATTCAATCATAAATGTGGCAGAAGATATAGCAACAATTATTAAAATATAATTCATTTGACGTCACTTGGAGCCATAATGGATGACGTCACGATGGTCATTACTCATTGAAACTTTGGCCTTTATGATTTTATCAATAAAATTGTAAGAAAAACGGTCAGAAAGGAAAAATAAATAATTTTCTTTTACTAATGACGTCACTGGCGGCCATCTTTGTCATGACGTCAGGACGCTATTTTGTGTTCTTGCACACCTCGATCCTGAACTTTACAATCTATGAAAGTTTCATTCAAATCCGATCATAAATGAATGAGAGCTAGAGATAACATTTTATGATGGCGTCACTTACGGCCATCATCTATGACGTCATGACTCCACATGATGTTAATGCATATCTAGGTCATGAGCACAACAACACGTGCATATATAATTTTAAATTCAATCATAAATGCGGCAGAAGATATAGCAACACTTATTAAAATATAATTCATTTGACGTCACTTGGAGCCATAATTGATGACGTCACGATGGTCATTACTCATTGAAACTATGGCCTTTATGATTTTATCAATAAAATGGCAAGAAAAACGGTCAGAAAGGAAAAATAAATAATTTTCTTTTACTAATGACGTCACTAGCGGCCATCTTTGTCATGACGTCATGACGCTATTTTGTGTTCTTGCACAACTCGATCCTGAACTTTACAATCTATGAAAGTTTCATTCAAATCCGATCATAAATGTATGAGATCTAGAGATAACTTTTTATCATGACGTCACTTACGGCCATCATGTATGACGTCATGACTCCGAATGATGTTAATGCAAATCTAGGTCATGAGCACTGCAAAACGTGATTTATAACTTTAAATTCGATCATAAATGCAGGACAAATAAGGATTACAATATATTTCATTTCACGTCGTCTTAGAGACATAATGGATGACGTCATGACGTTACGATGGTCATATCTCACTTTAACTATGGCTTTTATGATTGTATCAATACAATTTCAACCAAAATGGTCAGTAGCGAAAAAATAGTAATTTTCATTAAATTGTGACATCATTAGCGGCATCTACTTGATGACATCATGACGCTATTTTATGTTTTAGCACAACTACAGCCTAAACTTTATTATCTGTGAAAGTTTCATTCAAATCCGATCATAAATGCATGAGATACAATGATAACAAGATGTTCATGTAAACGCCCGCGACGGTCATCTTGGATGACGTGATGACACCAAAATGTGAAGTGCACTATTCCGGACTGAGGTTTACAACTGTGTAAACTTCTAAGGCGCTGTGACAAATATTTCTACGAAAAGTGGATGTCAGAAGAAGGAAAAGAAGAAGACAGAAGATAGAATACACAAAACAAACCCAAGAGGTATTTCCACTGAAAGGTGGAAAGTCCTAACAATAATCTTACAAAATAACGATCGTGACTACAGTAAAGGATGTGCCAATAAACATAGAGTGGCTTATGCCGTTTTGCTATTTTTTAAAACTACAGTTATTATGTTAAATCAACAACGACACGTTTAAAACCTACTAGTTGTGTCAATTGTCTCCTCGATGTGGTTTTAGAATAACGAGCCATTTCAAAGACAATGCAAGTAGCATAATGTTTTTTATTTTAAAATGACCGATATAAGAAATCAGAACCATCTTAAACACCTAGAATGTAGACATACACCACATTGTATAATTGAAACAATATCACATATATTCTACATTTGTCGTTAGATGGTAATTGTCGGAATATGCATAATACTTATTGTGCATGTATAAAGTTAATTTCTTCTGAACATCATTTTCGTATATTTCAAGGACTCTAAACCTTTGAAGTCATAGTATATCACACCACCCCATCCGTCGCCATAATGCGATTCCGTGCCGGGTGTTGCGTAATGCCCATTGAGATTTACATAGGCGCACCCCCAATACCACGAGCCTCCGTGAAGATTAACAGCACAGTTGCCACCGTTGTCCTGGTCATACGTGAAGAAAGAAGCTCCATTGTTGAAATATAGACTACCAACTAGAATGTAGACATAACCACATTGTGTAATTAAAACAATATCACATATATTCTACATTTGTCGTTAGATGGTAATTGTCGGAATGTGTTAATAGTTGCTAATAATGATATATGTATACATTAAGGAAAGTAATAACATGTTATGAAATGGGTTTTATAGATTAATACAAATGTTACACTATGCAATTACGCGTATGTTAATCATTATTATCATGGATTCTAAATCACATCTTCCGTCCGTGGGTTACAATTAATGGGATGTCTAAATTTAAAATGAAAGGAAAATGCCTAATAATTTTCTGATTTTGATTTACTCTTTTTTCAGTTGTATGATAGCAAAATGTCTGAATGTCCTATTACTGTATTTTACGTCTAATTTGTTACTGACCTGCAGTGCCTGCTGACTGTTCTGTAAGATGTAAGATGTAATTGACCCCTGATAGAGAGAAGTTTTGGTACGTTTCGTACGCAGTAGACCCGTCTTCCGCCTCTACGTCTATTCGTAGCTCCGTGTTGCCTTGTGATGTATTGTCCTTTAAACACCGTAGACCTGCAAAGCATACATGTCTAGAATAATACACGTTTATTTTGTTGTTGTTTTTTTGTAAATATGCGCTTGCTGTATATTACAAGATCACATCCGCGTTTTGTCTCTAATATTTACATATATGCGTATTGTCTCTAATATTTACATATACGCGTATTTTCTCTTACGATATCACGCCAGCGTATTGTCTCTAATAATACAACATCCGCGTATTGTCCCTAATGATACCATATATGCGTGTTGTCTACGTATTGAGGCATTAAATTTACCCATACCGGTAACCTGTCAAACGCTGTTAAAACTTTATCCGATCAAGCCCTAAGGGCATCTCATAATTTGCTATCTGTGTTCGATAGAATACCGTTAGATGTAAAAAACAAATTGTCCTTATTCGATTCAATTGTTGTACCAATTATATTGTATGGAGCTGAAGTGCGGGGCGTATAATTATAAAGCACGGTACACACGGTAAGATTTATCTTATAATAAATGTCTTGTGAGACAAATTGCATCGTGTGTACAGGGGGCTTAAGACATAATGTATGACCTGAAAGATGTCTTCCAGAAATAGAACATGCTCTATTTCCATAAGACAAGATCAAAAGCGCCGCCATCCAACCACACATGGTGGCACTGTGGCCAAGGTGTACTGCGTTCCAGATTTTACATAAACTTCGCAGCATAGGGCCTACATGCATTGTAGATTTGTACACGCGGATATTTTAGTTAATACATAGCAACATGGCAGGAAACTGGACGAATGATAACATTGATGAATTGCTGGGATATTATGAGGAAGAGGAAGTTTTGTGGACAGTCACGCACAAAGACTACAACAAGAAAGAAGTATGACAAGGCGCTTTCATTTGTTTACATTCTGGAAAGATCCAGTGTGCACTTATTTGAAGGTCACCAGAAAATCCCATAAAATTAATCTCACCGTGTGTACAGGCAATCTCATAAAATAGATTGTATCAGATTTGTTTTATAGGATTTGTCCTATGAGATAATCTTATCGTGTGTACCGGGCTTAAAGAAGTGGATAAACTGCATATCAAATTTTGCAAGCATGTTATGGGAGTACGTCAACAGACATCCAATTATGCTGTCTATGGTGAATTAGGGCGATTGCCATTAACTGTTATAAGTAAAGAAAGATCGTTAAACTGTTGGTTAAAATTAATGACTGATGTTAATTCACCTGTATACAGTATATATATTGAACACTGTAATAGCATAAACGGAAGCTGTTGGGCTAATCGTATTAGAACTATTATTGACAATCTTGGTTATTCGAATTTAGCAAACGATTTTAGTATTAATACCAATTATTTACCTTTACTTAAAAGGCGATTGCGAGACCAGTTTGTTCAAGAATGGAGTATGAGTATACATAATTCGCCTAAACTTGATTATTATGTAAAATTTAAAAACGCATTTTGCTATGAAGATTATATTGACAAACTTAAACGTGATTCTCTACGAAAACATTTTACGTGTTTAAGATTAAGTTCACATTCTCTTGAAATTGAGACCGGGCGATATAATGGTATTGATCGTGCTAATAGATTATGTAAACTTTGTAATCAGAATGTTATTGAGTCAGAATATCATTTCTTGCTGTGTTGTACTAAATACAACGATATTCGTACTAAATACTTAGGCCGCATAGCTTGGCCTACACTCAATAAATTTACATATATCATGTCGTCTAAAAATGGAAGAATGTTGTTAAAAATTTCAAAATTTGTCCAAGAAGCTCTTGTAATAAGAAAAAATACCCTTGACAATATGATTGTTTCGCAAGAATAATATACATGTAATGTATTGTTAAATGTGTAATTATGTTATATATGTTTATTACAATATGTGTTGTCTTTGCCATATTTCTTTGTAAAACGTTGTAAATGGCCAAAGGCAAAATTTGCCGATTGCTGAAAAAACTTGAAACTTGAAACTTGAAACTTGAATAATACTACATCCGGGTATTGTCCCTAATAATACCAAATACGTGTGTTGTCTCTAATAATACCAAATCCGGTCATTGTCCCTAATAATACCATATACGCATATTGTCCTACTATTATATAAATATAACATCGATGAGAGGGTGATAGTAAGAATGTTCACCCTTCGGATATTGATTATCACCCTCGGCTTCGCCGAAGGTGATAATCAATATCCGAAGGGTGAACATTCTTACTATCACCCTCTCATCGATGTGATATTTATTTTATTATACCGAAATCGTTATTAAAAGACCAAAAATAAAAAATAATTTGTTGTTGCTCTCAAAATATGTATATTGTAGCCTAGGGAAAACAATAAGATTGTTTTTTATACATTTTAATGATACAACAAAAACAAATGGTATCACAGAATTATATCACAGAATAATATAACAATAAAATCTCAACAAACAAGTAATATCACATAATGATCTCGTACAATGGATTCTTATCCCAGAATGAAATTAAGAGATCAATTAATTAATTAACTAGTTTTAACGATTAAGTAATACTATCACAGAATAATATATCAATAAAATCTCAACAAACAAGTAAAATCACATATAATGATCTCGTACAAAGGATTTTTATCCAGAATAAAATTAGGAGATCAAATAATTAGTTAACTAGTTTTAACAATTAAGTAATATTATCAAATAAAATCTCAACAAACAAGTAATATATATCACATAATGATCTCGTACAATGGATTCTTATAACAGAATGAAATTTAGAGATTGATTAATCTGGTCATATAATTAAATCAGTTGATTTGGGTGTCATTCAATGTTTTTAGTCTTTCACTGAAATGAAAATGTAGTCATGAGAATTTCTCGAAAGTACCGGTTTGTGTTTGTGGAAATTAATTTTCTGATATCGTCCATGTTTTGATTATTCTGTTATTCATCACTGACGATGACTGTGTTTCAAAACATGTTGTCCTGCAATCAGCGGTCTATGGTCTTCCATTGAAATGAAAGTGTACAGTCGAGTTGCTTATATTGGGGTTTATCAAGTAATGAGTATTTCCCAAGGTACCGGTTTGAGGAAACGGATTTCCTGATATCATGTTTGTTTTTATACTGTTATTAATCACTGACGATGACTGTGTTTCGTTACATGATCCAACCACTGGCATATTTGATGTTGTTTTTGCCAGAGTTTCAAGAGGCGATGCTGGTTCCTCATTGGTTTTATTCATTTCAACTTCAAGGAACATGTTTTGATCGTTGAAGATTTCTAGCATCTGCTTTTCAGATGGTTCTGGGACATTATTACTGGTAGTGGTACTGACATGGTCACTAACATTCTCCTTCTGGTCAAATGATAGTTCGTTTATTAGACAAGACGACATTTCACGCTTTTTCGTTTCACTTAATCTGCATGCGTAACTTCGAATAGATGACTCGGAACGATGGCCAGAGGCACGCATGATGTGCCTTCCTTCAATTCCAGCGTTGTCCAAGGTAGTGATAGAGGTCGCTCTAATACTGTGGTTTGTATATAATTTAGAAAGTTTCCCAAGTTTAGAAATTCCACACATCATATTTGACAATGTATTCTTCCCAAGAGGTGTTTTACAATACCAGGTCACATGATCTTCCTCGAACGAATCCATGGGTCGCTGCCATAGGTCATCAATCTGTGGATGCAGCTTCTGTAAGTATTTTCTGAACGACATGACTGGACACATAGGAGATCCCGGAACAGCATACATCCTTGCCTCTCCGATGGTGTCATCATTGTTCACTGACCTGAAATAAATATCAAATCACTAGTATTTAGTACCTATTTTAAATTAGCAAAAAAAACAACAAGCTTACATGTACATATTTTTGGCCACTCGTCTATAATATAAGTGCAAAATTATTCAAAAACAATCATAGCAACTGTGTGTGTTTGATTTTAATTATCCGAGTGATCTCCGTCTGGGCGCTGTCAGATGGTACGGTGGATGCCAGCACGGACACATGAGTTTCCCCGAGTATCTGTCACATAAAGGCCATGCAACGCTGTCACTCGCACCATTGAGAATGATTGTATAAGCTGTGTAACATAAAATGGATACTGTATTGTGACGACCGCATCAACTCATGTTACTAAGAGATTATCTATTTTAAAGCATGTTTTCATAATTTTATATAAATATAGACGCGATCTCCTAATGGACAAGACAATATTATATACCTGTGGTTTTTGTCTGCTTCATCTATGGCCTGGTCCACATATTCAACACCGCTAGCATCTGATGTTATGACAAATGTAGATTTTTTCATTTGCCTCAAGTTTTCCCTTCCTCGTCTACATAAAAGGTACATGATGTCAAACCACACTTTGTTTTGCATTCCACAAGGTGTATGTGTGTTAAACGCAACACTGTCTATGGCAAATAACTCTTCAAATCTTCAGGTGCAATGACTGGCTTATGTTCCGTAGATCCGAGACCCATTTTTTTCAAGTCAGTGACCTTCGCTTTAAACAGCAGACGACACCCAGCAAACTCAGGATCGGTATTTATATCAACGCAGCATTTTTCTTTCAGGTATTTGCTTATCCCATATTTGTATGAATTCAGAGTAGAAACTTTAATATCCTCGCCAGTTTGATTTCTGATCGACGCGAAAAACAACCGAAGTTGATTGTTGAGTTCTGTCTTAGTCAACTCCTCAAAACATTTTTTTGTCCGGAGATATAAATTCTCTGAAAGACGATACACTCCTTTTGATACATCTCTGCGTACTCAAGGCATCTTTATTCGACAACAGCTGGTTTATGTCTTCTTCAGAAACTGCAGCAAATTTTTTTGTTTCCATGTTGTCGTTTGGTTGATCATATGGACGCTTTATATGCGGAGTTTAATAAGCGGCTATATAAAGCGGATATAGGGCCGGCAAGGAATTTAATCGAACCGTACGCGCATCATTCTGCGCATGTGATAATTTTTTTACTATCACCCTCCGATTTACTATCACCCTCTAATATCACCCTTGCGTGAGATAGTAAGAAATTACACATAGTTGTCTATGGGGATTTAGCATGGGCGTCTTATGTGAGTTATAATAATACCATATATGCTTATTGTCCCTAATAATACCACATCCGCGTGTTGTCTCTAATAATACCACATCCGCGTGTTGTCTCTAATAATACCATATCGGATTCCTCTTTTTTGTCTAGTATTACCATACACGTGTATTGTCTCTAATAACACCATATCCGAATTTCGTCTCTGATATTACCATATTTGCGTGTTGTCTCTAATAATACCATATGCGACTTTTGTCTCTAATATTACCATACATGTGTATTGTCTCTAATAATACCATATCGGAATTTCGTCTCTAATATTACCATATATGTGTATTGTCTCTAATAATAGTCTCTCTTATGATACATATGCTTATACACACGTGTTGTCTCTAATATTTCAATATCTGCATGTTGTCTCTAATAATAACATATATGCCTGTTGTCCGAATAATACCATATTCGCGTATATTCTCTAATACCATATATGCGTGTTGTCTCTAATAATAACATATACGCGTGTTGTCCCAATAATACCATATCCGCGTATACTCTCTTATAATACCATATATGTGTGTTGTCTTTAATAATAACATACATGCGTGTTGTCCCAATAATACCATATCCGCGTATACTCTGTAATAATAACATATATGTGTGTTGTCCCAATAATACCATATCCGCTTATTTTCTTTAATAATACCATATATGCACGTTGTCTCTAATAATAACATATATGCGTGTTGTCCCGATAATACCGTATCCGCTTATTCTCTCCAATAATACCATACATGCGTGTTGTCTCTAATAATACCATATATGCATGTTGTCCCTAATAAAACCATATCCGCGTGTTGTCCCAATAATACCATATCCGCATATTCTCTCTAATAATAATATATGTACGTGCTGTCTCTAATAATACAATATCTGCGTGTTGTATCTAATAATACCGTATAAGGTATACGTGTTGTCTCTAATAATGCCATATATACGTGTGGTCCCTAATAATACCATATCGCGTATTCTCTCTAATAATAACGTAATATATGCGTGTTGTCTCTAATCAGATTATATCAGCTGAAGATTATAGATATAATAAGACCATAGACGGTCACTGTTTCTAATAAGATAAACGGGGGATCTTGTCTCTATTTATATAATCAAATTATAATGTGTATCTAAATAAGTCAATACACGCCTTCTATCACTAATAATACAATATACTTCTTTTTTTTTATCTCAATAAGACAATAGCCTCTTTATATCTCTAATAAGACAATAGCCTCCTTTTTATCTCAAAGGAGACAATATACACTTTTTATCTCTAATAAGACAGCATCCTCTTTTTATCTCTAATAAAACAATAGCCTTTTTTGATCTCAAATAAGAGAGTATACGATTTTTATCTCTAATAAGACAATAACCTCGTTTTATCTCTAAGAAGGCAATATACCCTCCTTTTTGTCACGTTCATCTCTAATAATTAAGACCTTAGACGCTTTCAACTCAAATCAGACCATTGACGCTTTCGTTTCTAATACGTTCATATTCTCTTTCCCTTCTAATTAGACCATAGATAATTGTTGTCTCTAATGACGCTTTTTGTCTTTTATAATACAATATTCGCTTGTTATCTCTAATAAGAAAATAAACGCATTTTGTCTCTAATTTAATGAATTGTACATGTCTCTAATTATGAAATGCTGGCGACTTTTGTTGCATTAATGATAACACGTGGTAACTTACGAATAGATTGATATAATGTGATACAGTTATATATCTCTAGAAGAAGGTGTGTCGTGTGCAAAAATCAGTTTTGTACCTCAAAGGTCAATGTACACGTTTGGTTCCAAATGTTATTTTATAATCATATATGTACTGCATTTGTTTCCGTTACGTTACACTATGTGTAATTTAAGAAATCTAGTAAGTTTTGTATTTTTATTAATGTATGAGATAAGTAAGCACAGGTTAGACTACTCCTTACTGAAGATATATTAAAACTAACTCCGCTCCCTATTTTATAACTAACTCTCCGTTCCCTATAGTAGAACTAACTCTCCGCTTCCTATATTATAACTGACTCTCCGCTGCCTATATTAGAACTGAACTCTCCGCTACCTATATTAGAACTAACTCTCCGTTCCCTATATTAGAACTAACTCTCCGATCCCTATATTAGAACTAACTCTCCGCTCCCTATATTGGAACTAACTCTCCGCTCCCTATATTAGAACTAACTCTCCGCTCCCTATATTAGAACTAACTCTCTGCTCCCTATATTGGAACTTACTCCGCTCCCCATATTAGAACTAACTCCGCTCCCTATATTGGAACTAACTCTCCGTTCCCTATAATAGAACTAACTCTCCGCTCCCTATATTGGAACTAGCTCTCCGTTCCCTATATTAGAACTAACTCTCCGCTCTCTATATTAGAACTAACTCTCCGCTCCCTATATTGGAACTAACTCCGCTCCCCTTATTAGAACTAACTCCGCTCCCTATATTGGAACTAACTCTCCGTTCCCTATAGTAGAACTAACTCTCCGCTCCCTATATTAGAACTGACTCTCCGCTCCCCATATTAGAACTAACTCCGCTCCCTATATTGGAACTATCTCTCCGTTCCCTATAGTAGAACTAACTCTCCGCTCCCTATATTAGAACTGACTCTCCGCTCCCCATATTAGAACTAACTCCGTTCCCTATATTAGAACTATCTCTCCGTTCCCTATAGTAGAACTTACTCTCCGCTCCCTATATTGGAACTAGCTCTCCGTTCCCTATATTAGAACTAACTCTCCGCTCCCCATATTAGAACTGACTCTCCGCTCCCCATATTGGAACTAACTCTCCGCTCCCTATATTAGAACTAACTCTCCGCTCCCCATATTGGAACTAACTCTCCGCTCCCTATATTAGAACTAACTCTCCGCTTCCCATATTGGAACTAACTCTCCGCTCCACATATTAGAACTAATTCTCCGCTCCCTATATTAGAACTGACTCTCCGCTCCCTATATTAGAACTAACTCTGCGCTCCCTATATTAGAACTAACTCTCCGCTCCCTAAGCCGTCCAATATAACTAATATCCCTCTTCCACATATTGCTCGAATATATGCAAGCAGTTCTAAAGTCAAAATGATGCAGGATAGGTAAATCGAGGAGGAAATTTTAATATCTGCATAAAACTCAAGATTACCATGTGTCCCTTTAATACGAATTCTCAGAATGCCTTGCTGATGACAGCAAATATTTTGACCAGGTTCTACACTGTTTCTATTAATACACTGGGTTTCTTATAAAACAGGCTAGGTCATTTGTACTTTTATCATTAAAAAAGCCACGTGACCTGAGTGCAAGCAATATGAGTTTATATTTGAAAAAAAAACAAAAAAAAAACACAAGCTTTATTTGGACTGCCCCGCTCTCGCGCTAATGGGCTACTATCATCTCGCGCTAATAGGTTACTATCACGTATAATTTTAATTATAAACTAATATCAACTCTCCCATAAAGGATAAAGTGCTTAATGTTGCGTACATTTTAATTGTTAACTGTTTAAGAATAAAGATATCATAGCAAAAGTCTACGTAATTTTGGATCACCCAAATAAAAGCAAGTGTTCGTGTTCACTATATTATTTTGAAATGCATTTTGGTAATTTCATTACACTTGACAGAATTACATATCTCAACAAGATATTGTATCCTCTCCTAACATTAGGTCATAATGTCATGCAAAATGTCATACTATATGCATATATAGGCAATGTGACTGTGTCTATTTCGTAACTTTTGAACGGAGTGCAATAATGTTTTGTAAAAGCTTTAACTATGTTCTCATTAAGACGGTTCCTCAAAGTGCCTCACGTACTAATACCAAAACCAAAGTCAATGTCATGTTTTTAGTTCAGAAGACGTATTATGTACATGTATAGGCAATGCTCGTGTTAACCGTTTCCTTTCCTTTACAAGAAAGTATTTTCGGTAACTTAAAAATATCTTTAATTGATTTTTTGGGAAGAGTTTATTATAATAATCTAATGTTTGTAGAACTTGATATCCGAACCATTTGTCATTATACCATTTCTATCGTATATATATTAATGTCACACTGTATGTAAAATATTGGTAATAAAATATGTTAACATCATTAATTGACATATAATGTATATAATTAATTTAATTAAAGCTCCTTTTGCCAAATGGTTTTATGGTCAGAGCTTCGGTTGGCACGGTGTTCGCAAATTTATAGGTTTATATTAAGTTCTTACCATCAACGTCCCTTCGTATGTTTACTTATTTTATTATGCATGTTTTTCAATGCATACATATTAGATACATAGTAGATACATAGTAGATACATAGTAGATACATAGTAGATACATAGTAGATACATAGATGTCCATTGTCTATATAAACGTTATTTGAATCAACACGTAAACGATTATATAACAACACCAATCACATGAAAGTGTTCGGCGTATATGTTTACCCAACTCATTAAGCTAATAGCCTCCCTATTACAACTGTAATATGGGAAAAGGAAGAGCCATCAATAAAATCACAATTGTTACTTAATGGTTTTATATAATACGTGAAATGTTTAAAATACACACATATAAGTGATATGTATCATAGTAACTATACTCAGTACATTTGAAAACGCAAAACTTGGCAAACATTTAATTTCTAGATACTTGAAGTTCTCGTGCATATGTTCACATTTGGGACAAAAGAGACTTGTGTACTATAAAATACAATCTTGATTTGAACAATAAACATCGGACTAAAAATAATCGAAAATCAAAAAGGTTGTATTTTTAAATGTAGTGATTGTATAAGACGTTCAACTGATGCCGTTAACGCGTTGTTATTTTATACATGCTGACGTAAAGTAGCAATACATGTTTGCAAGGAACATGTAGGGATTGTCAGTCAGAAGTTATTCACTTATCGGATTCTTAAAGCATTTCCTGATGGCAACTTAGACATACAATTGCTTATAATTTGACTGTTGTAGACACTTTTCTGTATTCTAGAAACGTATCTGGTAAAGAGATAAAATAATGAATACCAGTAACAGGCGGAAAAAAAAGACAAACAGACATACGATCGTAAACATGTTACCTAACCAAAATTCACCACGCAAGTCACCAAATCCATCTTCGTATTCTTTGAAAGTCCGATAAAAATCCACACTGCCATTAAATCTTCGTTGGAAAACCTGAAACACGTCGACATGAATGTGTATGTTATATTGAACGTAGTGCAAAACCAAAACTTGAACATAACTGTAACATTTAATTATGTACATACTTAATACAAACATAAAATATCGGTTTTAAACTATACGTTCAATCCTCAGAAGGATAACATATGTCCCTCTCAGAGCTAGTTTTACATTCAAAAGTTCAAATTCCAGCTCGACATTAAATTTAATCTCAGAGATCTTTCTACATTCAAAAACTTATAAATAACCTTTAATGCGTTGATGAGCTATTGAACAATATTCAATTCTATTTTCCTCCACTCAATAAGTTAAAATCCCACCTTCAACTTTATATGAGGCGGCTCTAAATAATCTATATGTGTTGATGAGCCGTTAAACAAGATTCAAATTAATTTATTGCCTTATTTAGTCATCATTTCACCACTCACTAAGCTTTAATATCACCTTCTCCTCTCTCTGATGCGGCTCTAAATAACATATAATGTATTAATGAGCTGTTAAACAAGATTCAATTCAATTCACTTTACTTTTCTCCATAAAATACGTTGTAATACGCCTTACACTCGATCACATAATGTTGAGGGTGTATATTTCGCCCGGGATAAATCATCCTACTGAAATTTATCCTACCACGAAAAGTCTTTTCTACTTTTCGCGCTTACGGTATACAGGTTCAGAGCGAAAAGTTGAAGTTTTAGTTGATAATGATCGTGATAATTATTAGGTTAGTTTGATAATTATCAAGCTAAAACCTCCAGTTTTCTAGTTGTCATGCGAAATATTCTGGGTGGAAAGTTGATGGCACTAACAGGATTCCGTAACTTCAAGCTGCATGGTGGAAATGTTTAATGATCGATTTGATTTATTTCTAAGGTTTATAGTCCCTCTACCATATGAGCCCCCGGGAAGAATTTAATGATCGTTAACATATCGTGATATTTGTATACATTTATTATAACTTTAAAACTGGTTTCTTTATATTTATATATTTAGTATGTTTACATAGTTATTAGCTGAAATAGTTATATTTATATATAATAAAAGAGTTAAGACACATTTAAAAGTTTCAAATTAAAGTCATCATAAGAGAAATTCATGAAGATTTAAAAATATAGTTACGTCCATTTATGCTCCCGATGTTGGCACAACTTGGTTGTACAACATTAGTAATTTGAAACGTTGGCCCAACGTTGGTACGGCGATGTCTCAACGTTGGTCCAAACTGACGTTGGGCCGACGTCGATATACGACGTTGTACAACGTTAGTCCAGGTTGCAGAAAACTAAATACTTTTCCATAGACCTCCTGTTGCACCTGTCAGCTAATATCTCAAGAATTATACACCAGATTTTCTTTAAATTACCTTATTTCATAGATATTTCCATCACAAAGCCTTTGAAAGTGTGAAAAAGACAATTTTTTCTGCTCAAACTCTCTGCACATGTCTGTGTTTACAAACACTATTGAATCCGCACTGAATATTGACATGCAATTTCAATGGATGTTAAATTTTCAAAAACATTAAAAAATATTTTTTTATTTAATTTAATGATCCTAGCTGATGGGGATTATTTTACCTATAGTTTATCCTTCCTGAAAATGCATATTGAATATTTCAAAGTTATATCTGCTGACCTCTGTGAACTCTGTGAACTTTCACTTCTGTACTGAATCGTACACAACAAAAGGCGGGGCTTCAGCCAGGCTATATTTAGCTGTACGCAACCTATAGAGAGACATTCAGACCTGACAGAAGGTATTTTTTCTGGCTAAATGTTTTGATACATTTAATCTGAGAACAATTAAACCATTCTTTTTTAGAAAAAAATCCTTTTCGACAAAATATGAGGGCTTAAAATAGCTTCGGCTTAGGCAAAATTCCTTCAGTTTTTACGCGTAATTCCAGAATCTTCAAAATGCCATATATCGACAACCGTTCCAATCTTTTGCTTCAAATAAAGTGATTTAAAATTGATTTCATCAACAACATGTGATGTTTAACCAGTTGAAGCTATCTTGAAAATAATATCTACTCAAAAAGGATATTTGTGATTTTCAGGGGTCAAAATAGCAGATTTTACCATAAAAATGCCACAGTTTTTGTATATATTCAAAATCTGCCTTCAAATGAATTAATTAACATTATTCAGCAGTTTCTATATGTGAAACTATCAATAAAATGCAACTTTTCAGTTTAAAAATGACAAAAAATAATTCTGAGACTATCCTCCCCAACTCCATTTTTAGGGCCATGCCATGTTTTACAATATGCTCATTACACAAGATTTACTGTTACTGTACTATTTATTGTATTTGTTTTATTAGATATTGTTTGTAGCATATTTACAGGTCATTTTCATGCAACCATGCAACCAAGAAGCACTGTTTAAAGTACAGATCCATGAAAATTCATTAAAATGAAGGGGGGGGGGGGGTAAATAAAAACTTTTAAAAAGCATAGAAAAGGTCATATTTTTGGCTAACTAAATAATTTAATTTGTAAAATGTATTAAACCGCATAAAATATTTGCATATCGACACTAACCGTATAGAAGCGATGAACTCAAAGTCAGCATTTACCTCAAAAAAAAATTCAAAACAGACATAAGCGGCTTTTCGACATCTTTTCGGAAAGATGTCGATTGTCGCTTACTGACGTTTTTGCCAAACAACGTATGCAAAGCCCTCAGAAATGAATAAAACTTACTAGATATATCTTTAACTGTGTCAGACATGTGCATTACAGGCCAATTTTGTATACCAGGTGTCAGGTATGGCTAATTTTGTGTCTACAACCTTTAATAAAATAATTTAAAATAACTATTTTGCATCATAAAACTTGGAAATATTTAAAAAACATGAAAAGAGTTATAAGATAAGTCAAAATACACCATAATTTAACATTTCTCACACTTTCAAATCATTGTGTTAGAAAAAAAGTATGTCTACTTTCACTTTTACCATATGCAGAATCTAGCCTATAGGTTGCAGAAAACTAAATACTTTCCCATAGACCTCCTGTTGCACCTGTCAGCTAATATCTCAAGAATTATACACCAGATTTTCTTTAAATTACCTTATTTCATAGATATTTCCATCACAAAGCCTTTGAAAGTGTGAAAAAGACAATTTTTTCTGCTCAAACTCTCTGCACATGTCTGTGTTTACAAACACTATTGAATCCGCACTGAATATTGACATGCAATTTCAATGGATGTTAAATTTTCAAAAACATTAAAAAATATATTTTTATTTAATTTAATGATCCTAGCTGATGGGGATTATTTTACCTATAGTTTATCCTTCCTGAAAATGCATATTGAATATTTCAAAGTTATATCTGCTGACCTCTGTGAACTCTGTGAACTTTCACTTCTGTACTGAATCGTACACAACAAAAGGCGGGGCTTCAGCCAGGCTATATTTAGCTGTACGCAACCTCCAACGTTGAGCGAACGTTGTGTCAACGATGTCCCAACGTTGTTGGAAACCGTCGTGACATCGTTTGGGCTGCTTGACAATGCTACGTTGGGCCAACGTGGTACCAACGTTAGAATGCTAGCCGGGAAGTACTTGTGACAAATGACTCAAAATACACAAAAACATGATATAGTGCCCCAATGTCGGCCCAATGTATGAATATGCATTATGTTGTTACCCAATAAAGTGAGCATATGCACTCAAGCAGTCCAACATTAGGCCAAACACTGACACGCCAACGCCAACCAACCGATCATATTCACACGTTGGTGCTATCTGGGAGCCGCCTTAGACAGAATGAGAAAAGGAATCCGAGATCCTCACTTACTCTTAACAACGAATAGATGCATATGGTGTTTTACGTGCTCGCAGGATAGACAACAATACAGGGACCGCCCGGTATACGTCCCCATCCGCCTGACGAGTCGAAGAGAAATGGTCATGCATAAGAACACAACGACGAAAACGTATAAGATAGACATAAGAAGTTCAATTACGGCATGTTATTATTTTAAATTTCAGAAAGAGGGAAAAACAACTTACTTTTCCTAAAAGTAATGTGTAGTACGAATGTCGTTAAACGATTGTAGCAGATTATTTGCTTAGCGCATTTAACATGTTTTTCTTGGCATTGACTAGACATACTTGACAACTGTAATTACATGAAATACCATTTGCGGGTTTCAACATTAATCATGTTAATAAATAAATAGATGTCAGATCCAAGGAAAGCATTTCCCATGCTCGAGCCTTATAGAATATAATTGTTTTCTTGCAGTAAATACATATAAAATAATGTTTGCTATAACTGTTGGCTGATTAATAGAAAACCGTTTATATACTATTTGCTGTCAGAAATAAGTTATAGTTGTACATATATGTACTGTAGGAAAACAAAATAGAAATAATTACAAAAGGGCAAATGACTCATGGTTTAAAGTTTTATAGGCTAACTTACAGTCCAGCCGCCCCCATCTGTTACCATGTCGCAGTAGACGTCATCGCGATGTTTGGCATCATAACAATCAACTATAAAAATATACACACTCGATTTTAATTAGGCCCCGTGAAGGCTCTTATTGTATAACGTGATTATTGTGTTTATCATTTGTATACAGTTTAGGTTTCCTTTGATGGTCATTTTGAAAACTTGACAAAGACGAAAGACACAGCATACTCGTGTATGTTCGTGTATGTTGTGTCTTTCGTCTTTGTCAACTCAAGAAACATGCGGAAGGAATTTTATTAGCGCTGAATAGTGAGTTTCTCCCTAGTGTTAATATCAAATACAGGTTGTGTTTTTCTCTCATTTCTGCTCATGTGAGATAACTCTTATACGACATGTGACTTACTACGTCATGAAGTTACGTCGACGTCGCCTTATTTTGGCGTTAAATCAGCAAAGTCATTGATTTTATGCCGGTAATAAACACATATTGGGAGAAAAATAATCCATCATGAGTGATCCATGTGCGATAGGGAAATATCACCCTCGGGATCAGAATTACAACCATGCACTCGGCAGAGCCTCGTCCCTGCTTGCAATTCTTACCCCTCGGGTGCGATTTCTCTATCTCACATGTATACTCATGATGGATTCTTATAATCTTTTGCATTATCACCACTAACACATAGTTAACATGTACTATATCACCTTACCCTTACTTTAGAATATAATGTTCGTTTGCATGTATTATTATGAAATATTATTATGCTTTTACATGAACTATCACCTCCATTACGTGGTCCCGCCTTAATTCCATTAAGCGATGGGAAAGCTTATATTAACAGGATTGTATAACGGATATTTCGACAAAAAAAAATAGAAAACAATTTTTACTAAAATAATGATAACCTGTTTAAAATTACCTGTTTATATGTTTTAATTTTAAAATATGCAAACTTTTTAAGCCGAAATAAGGGTTTTATTTCATACCCCAGCCAACCCCGTTTTCGCTTCTTGTAGAAGGGGTTGGATGGGGTATGAGAGTTAATACTCGGACCACGTAATGCTATTCTGACAATTAACAACTGGTTCTTGTATATGCATTTACTCCATTGCCTTCACGTCGAATAAACTGTGTGTTTACTGTTCACATTATACTCATCAGTATGTTGTTAACGTGCATTGTATCCACTTACCTTCCTATAGAATAAATGGTTACTTTGTATTCAGTTTTACTGCAGTGTGTACGGAAATCGGAAGAAATCTCTGAATAACACATCATTTAAGCATGCGACCGACTTGTTATAGAGACAATCAGTTTAAAGAGATAATGTAAAGCGAAAATATCCAGATATGAATAGGTATCACCAAAACAAGTTCAGAATTATTGAAATATTGTCAGCAATTACAGTAATGTTTTATACATTTGGGTTTACAACTCTCTGTATTTAACATACTAGGCGAAAAATATTATATTGATATTTTTTTTAAATAATTCTACAACGGTTCGTGGAAAGCCGATGATGGTTACTAGTAACGTCGAACATACTTAATAACGGATCAATCTATTTTTTCTTCATTTACAAATGAGTTTCAAAATTGCTGCTAACGGACACCAAATAAAATTTGATTTGCAATACAACCTACGACTAAAATCCAATGTATGGTTCTTTCTAATGCATTATGTTTCTTCACTAACATGTCAATTTGTTTCATATGGAATATCATTCCAATTTGTTTCATATGAAATATCATTCCAAGATTAAAAAAAAAATGGATTTCTTGTGCATGCCATATTTCCCTAGCCTTACCATCGAATGAATAGTTCCAACTTTCACATTATAGCTCCGCCCTCGATTGTTCCAGGATCAAGTTCCCATAAACATGTAATCTATTGTATTTTAGAGTTTCTTGTGGGACATCTCGGGCCTTTGGTACACTCAGGTGTAAATGTCGTTTAACTTGTAGATATAAGCTTGACTGACAGATCAGAACTATGTATAGAGCTTGTGTTTAAATTAATTTCGAATTACGATCATAACTATGTTGTAAACTTTCATTACATCTACTTACCCTTATATAGAATGGAAGCAATGGTTGTTTTGCATGCAGTTTCCTACAATGGGTACGGAAATGCCAATGCATATTCAAATAACATAGTATTTAATTGTTTGAGTTTTTTAAAGATGAATGGCCACCCTTTTTGTAGTAGTATCTATTAACAAATGGAACTCTTAAACATCATATGAACATTTCTTTATAGTCCCGGAGAGCAACATATATTTAACACCGATACTAAGTTGTATGTAAAAATAAATATCATTATTTGCATGACGTAGATAATACATTACCACTGCGTGAATGCACGGGGAAATGAGGTAAATCTGAATTGTATAGCTGCACAACTATTGCCAGATAATTGATAAATACATTTACCTGTGGATTAATTTACCTATTCAAAGTTTTCTACGTCATCAAATAAAATGCTATTCTCGCTTTTCACAGATATTGCAATGTGTGAATTGTAAATATTTATTGTTGTGTATTGATTTCGATTTAAATAAACACTAGAACGAATTCGACGGCGCGGAAGGCGTCGTACAATACCCACGTTTTATTCACACAGGTCACTTCCCCACGTCCACCCCCACCCTACCCCCCACCCACACGCACATTGCCCCACAGTATAAACAATGTAATCCCTTCATCAAAATGTTCATTTGAGAAATATTTTTTGAATACATTGACCCTATGTTACCCTCCACCCACCACCCACCCGTCCAACCCGAACCCAGGGAAGACGTCCGAGTTTTAAATAATAAATCATTTGACATGCTGCGTATCTCTTTATTAGATGACTATTATACCAATTAATGTGCAAAAGTATGAAACAATGACACCGTAATTGCATTATTTGTGTATTTGATGCCCCTTCCTCCAGGCCCAACTATAACATAGGAGGAAACAAATGTATACAGTGTAAGCCCATCATCATGTTTCATTTGAGACATAATTAAATAAAATAAAAAAATCCCCCCCCCCCCCCCCCGCCCACCCACACAACCCCACTCCCAAACCCCTGGGCCCACGGGTAGAGTTCGATTTAATAAAAATAATAATATCATTTAATATGTTGCTTATCTTTTATAGACGTTAACATACACCAAGTTATGTGCAAGAATATGGAAACATGACAGTGTAATTGGCTTTTTAGTGTATTTGACCTTTTGACCCCACTGAGGGACCCTGGGTGCAGAGCCATCATCATAATGTTTAATCTTAGAGATAATTACAAAACAAAAATGACCGCAAATCCCCCGCGCCCGCCCCAGGGCAGACGTTCGAGTTTGCGAAATAAAAAAATCGTTTGATATGTTGTTTATCTTTTATGGACGATTTAAAGTTACATGTGTATTTGCACAAATATGCAAAAATGACAGTGCAATTGAAATGATTGCTTATTTGACCTTTTGACCCCCCTGAGGGCCCCTGGGCTCGAAGCCTAAAGCAATGTTGCTCTTGAACGCCGTCATCATATGGTGATATTATACCCTAAGTTTGGTTGATTTCCGTTCAGCGTGACGGACAAACGGAGGGGATTTTAATATACCCTGTTTTTTCAGACGGTTGCTGTGCATGGTGTTTTCTACAATGGGTACGGAAATGCCAATGCATATCCAAATAACATATCATTTAATTGTTTGAGTTGTTTTAACATGTATACTAACAGAAACTACAAGTTTTACATACTACCACATAGGTAAGCAATACCGTGTTTGCAAAGGGGAGCTACAGGACTCCATGCTCCATGTGCACACGTAGCCGTTTCAGAGCCGAAGAGACAGTAGCCAATAAGGCAGGTGTATGTCGCGGTTTCTCCTTCATAACTGTTTGGTGCTGATACCTCTCCATCTGATGGGGCTATAGCTGGTGGGCAGTCTGAATTGTTTTAAATAGGAATTTATCAGTACCATTCATTGTAGTAACCATTTGTTTCTCTTAAAACAATATGTGACCGACTTATTTCTAAGTAAATTCGGTTTAAGTGAAAAGTACAATGTAAAATGTCTAAATCTGAGACAGTACCACCCAAGAAACATTGTTGTCAACGAAAATGACAGCAGGTGCATTTAGTTTAACAAGAGACAGTGACTTTCTGAAAATTATTTATTTGCAAGATCTATGTTTGCTTATCTTAAAACAATGTATGACAATGTATGACCGGCTTGTCATAAATGTCACTATCATTGTAGTAACCGTTTGTTTATCTTAAAACAATATGTGACCGACTTATTATATGTAAATTCAGTTTAAAGAGATAAATACAATGTAAAATGTAGACTACCACATAGTTAAGCAATACCTTGTTTGCAAAGGGGAGCTACAGAACTCCATGCTCCATGTACACACGTAGCCGTTTCAGAGCCGACGAGAGAGTAGCCAATACGGCAGGTGTATGTCGCGGTTTCTCCTTCATAACTGTTTGGTGCTGATACCTCTCCATCTGATGGGGCTACAGCTGGTGGGCAGTGTGAATTGTCTTAAATAGGAATTTATAAGTACCATTCATTGTAGTAACCGTTTGTTTATCTTATACAATATGTGCCCGACTTATTATAAGTAAATTCAGTTAAAAGAGATAAGTACAATGTAAAATGTCTAACTCTGAGACAGTACCACCCAAGAAACATGGTTGTCAACGAAAATAGCAGCAGGTGCATTTAGTTTAAAACGAGACAGTGACTTTTTAAAAATTATTTATTTCCATTACCTTTTGATTTTTCTTGAATGTTTTTTCAAATGTAAATGTGATAGACTCTCACAAACGTGCTTGATATATTCTATACATGCATTAAATCTAGCAATAATTGGTTTAAATACCCCAAAATAATACGAATTAGAATTGTCAATTTGATACAATCCAATTGGAGACATATATAAGAAATATTACAATTGGAGTTTAAGTTGTGTATTTTAATATATTATATACTGGTATTTAGATGATATTACCTTTATCCCGGTATTTAGAAGATATTACCTTTATCCCGGTATTTAGAAGATATTACCTTTATCCCGGTATTTAGGTGATATAACATATATCCCGGTATTTAGATGATATTACATATATCCCGGTATTTAGTTGATATTACATATATCCCTGCATTTAGATGATATTACATATATTCCGGTATTTAGATGATATTACATATATCCCGGTTCTTAGATGATATTACAAATTCATGGATATATCCCGGTATTTAGTTGATAGTACATATATCCTGGTATTTAGAATATTACATATATCACGGTATTTAGATGATATAACATATATAACGGTGTTAAGATGATATTACATATATCCTGGTATTTAGATGATATTACATATACCCCGGTATTTAGATGATATTTCATATATTCCGGTATTTAAATGATATTACAAATATCCCGGTATTTAGGTAATATTACATATATCCTTGTATTTAGATGATATTACAAATATCTCGGTATTTAGATGATATTACATATATCTCGGTATTTAGATGATATTACATATATCTCGGTATTTAGATGATATTACATATATCCCGGTATTTAGATGATATTACATAATTATATACCGGTGTTTTGATGATATTACAAATATCCCGGTATTTAGTTGATATTACATATATCCTGGTATTTAGATGATGTTACATATACCCCGGTATTTAGATGATATTACATATATACCGGTATTTAGATGATATTACATATATCCCGGTATTTAGGTGATATAACATATATCCCGGTATTTAGATGATATTACATATATTCCGGTATTTAGATGATATTACATATATCCCGGTTCTTAGATGATATTACAAATTCATGGATATATCCCGGTATTTAGTTGATAGTACATATATCCTGGTATTTAGAATATTACATATATCACGGTATTTAGATGATATAACATATATAACGGTGTTAAGATGATATTACATATATCCTGGTATTTAGATGATATTACATATACCCCGGTATTTAGATGATATTTCATATATTCCGGTATTTAAATGATATTACAAATATCCCGGTATTTAGGTAATATTACATTTATCCTTGTATTTAGATGATATTACAAATATCTCGGTATTTAGATGATATTACATATATCTCGGTATTTAGATGATATTACATATATCCCGGTATTTAGATGATATTACATAATTATATACCGGTGTTTTGATGATATTACATATATCCTGGTATTTAGATGATATTACAAATATCTCGGTATTTAGATGATATTACATATATCTCGGTATTTAGATGATATTACATATATCCCGGTATTTAGATGATATTACATAATTATATACCGGTGTTTTGATGATATTACATATATCCTGGTATTCAGATGATATTACAAATATCTCGGTATTTAGATGATATTACAAATATCTCGGTATTTAGATGATATTACATATATCCCGGTACTTAGATGATATTACATATATCCCGGTATTTAGTTGATATTACATATATCCTGGTATTTAGATGATGTTACATATACCCCGGTATTTAGATGATATTACATATATACCGGTATTTAGATGATATTACATTTCGGTCTGCGATGACTGCAGTGGTTGGTTTAACCTTACCGTTTTTTGGTGCAATATAAGGCGGACATTCTAAAATAGAAATGTGTTCAAAGCTATATGTGTTCATATAATTTAATAAACACTAACATATTTAAAACGGTCAGTATAAAACAGATATTGTTAACATATATTGAAAATCATCGTTATTGTAATAATACGATCTCATTATAATCAAATCCCAATTACGCTTTGATACTCTCCGCTATAGGATCTGACAACACTGCCTTGAATTCCGTCAAACAATCTTGGTTGTATTCAGCAAATATTCAATAATGGTTGATGTGTTGTGTTTTTTATAAGCTAAAAGTTACGGACATTGTCACTTTCAAGACCGATCGTAGACTACTCCACAGCGTTTGACTGAAACGCGACATGCGGAGTGAAGCTGCTATACCGAGTTATTTTGTAGGCTGAAATCTGATTGGCTAATCGTTAGGTCAATCTGACGTGACCTCCAATGCAGTGTTGTCAGATCCTTAGTAGCGTAGAGTATCGTAGCGCGATAAAGGGTATTTTTAATGAGATTGGTAATAACATTAAATTATAGCAAGCAAGGATGTACGCAAACGTTACATGTAGCTGCCGAGAGAAAATAGCATTTTATGTGGGGAGTTTTTAGACAAAATGTAATAATAATAAAATATCAAGGAACGGTAGCTTAAAATATAGAGAATAAAGGCTGTCACGGAGAAATAAATCATCCTGACTATGTTTTCTGCCCAGATACATTCTATTCCACAATTTAACCTTCAATGTTACTACTAAACATTTTATATTCAAAGACGTAAGTCCTCGCTACACATCCAATACAGATATATATATATATATTATCATCCAAAAACGGTTTAACATATATTGAATATGGAGAAATAATGAGTAAAATCTATGACAAAGATGTTTTTAATATTGATATTGTTAATTGTCCCCACTTAGATGGGGATGTTCCCCGAGCTAATTATTATGGAGCCTGGTTTATCAACGTATTCATTTTTTCTAGAGCTTGTAGACGAGTTGAGGACTTTAATATTTGAAATCCTTCTACAACTAAGAAGCTACTCCAGCAGGGCTAACATTACCATAAACAAAGATATAAACATCGAACAGGAAACGTAGCATTCAAGGACGACAGTCAACCACAAACACACAGAGAAACAAAGAACAATTTTAAAGATGAATAAAAGGGCAAATAAGACACCACAAACACAAAAGGGTTAACAATAAGGCTGCCGCCTTGGAACGGTCAGTGGCAAAAAAGGCCGCTGGTGGTTTCAACCACGTTCTAGAATCACCAAATCTCACACTTACCCTACTGTCATCCCAATAAAACGAGACAGTGTAAATAAAAAAATCCCTGCCATAAACTATTCTCTAACTAACAAGGCAGCATTAATAGGCAATATAAGTAAAACACAAATATGCTCGGGAATATATAAATACAAAACAAAATAGCCTCGAAAGTCACAAAGAAGGTTCTCAGTGACTCAGTAGCCAGAGCAACAAGAGAACAAACCATTGAGGGCACGACAAGACAAAACTGCAGACAAACATCAAACATCACCGTCCTTTTGGGCTTTAGGTAGACGTCATCATAGGGTCCATAGCAAGTCCGGTCATCGCACAGTTAAAGAGGTAAGCATAGTGGCGAACTGTAAATGGGTCCACCACCAAGCATGCAGTGCGTTACAAAATGATAGGGTCATAACTCTTTTGATAAACCTTTCCACAAGTTTAACAAAGAAAGTATGAAAGTGATCATGACCAAGGATCTTACGAAGTTTGTAAATCACGTCACCATAGACGCCCGGTTATGATAGTCCTTGTCGCAGAAAAGTTCTAAATGACTTTTATATTTGGAAAGAAGATCAGGGTTAAGATAATAAAATGTTGCAAAGGTTTTACGAAGTTTGTGGTAACGGTAGCCCTGATGGAGTAGCTTTTTAGTTATACAAAGATTAGGAATATTCTAGAAAAAAAGAATAAGTTGAGACACATAGACCCCATTAGAAGATAAGAAGTTGCTCGGGGAACATCATCATCTAAATGGGGATAATTAACAATATCACAATTAAAATCATCTCTCTTGTTTTGCTAATTATTTCACCATTTTCAATGGAGATATGTAAATCGAGAAAAGAAGCGTTAGTTTCAGAAATATTAGCTTTGTTAAGCTGAAGTTTTTTACAGTATATATTATTAACCATAGTAGAAAAGAAAGGGTTGTCAATGTTCAATATGCAATCCAGATACCGAGAGGTGTCATTAAAGGCTTAAACCCCAGCGGCCTTTTTGCCACTGACCGTTCCAAGGCGGTAGCCCTACTGTCAACCCTTTTTGTGTTTGTGACGTCATATGCCTTTATTATTACTATTGCCATTCTTGTTTGTCTTTTTGCGTGTTTTTGTGTTTAATGTGTTCTGTGAAAGCTGCATTTCCTGTTCGACTTTTATACTTACTTTCAATAACATCTGCCTTGGTATCTGGTGAAAGACTCAACATGAAATCTCTTTCATAGCAATATAAAAACAAATCTGCGACAAGGGGTACACAGTTCTTACCCATAGAGATACCATAAGCTTTGAAAACCTTATGCAATATTTTATATTTCTAATCCTGATCTACTTTTGAAACTATAAAAGTAACATAAGAACTCTTCTGTGACAAGGACTGTCACAACCTGACTTTTATGGGAATGTGATTTACTAACTGCGTAAGATTCTTGTCATAATCATTGCATACAATCTTTATTAAACTTGTTAAAAAGTTTATTAAAAGAGGTTATGATACTATCATTTTGCAACTTACTGCATATTTTATGGTTGACCCATTTTCAGTTCGACACAATGATGTCCTCTACTTTTGGTCGGACAGATTGTGGACCCTATGATAACGTGTACCTACATTCTCTAATCTCGGTAACTTTAATGGTTGTCTTAAATCTTGTCTACCCTTAATGGTTTGTACTCATGTTGCTTTGGCTTCTGTCAAGTCATTAATTACTTCTTTGTGGCTGTCTAAGCTTTTGTTTTTATATGCATATATACATGATCATCTATGTGGTAGTACTTATATTGCCTGATAATGCTGAATTATTTGTTAAAAAATATAACCTGGCAGGCATATCTTTATTTACACTGTCCCGTTTTACTGGGATGACAATAGGGTACGGGTGGAGTTTAGTGCACCGTAGAACCTGGTATAAACCCCCAGCAGCTTTTTTTGCCACTGACGGTTACAAGGCGGTAGCCCTATTTTCAACCCTTTTATGTTTGTGATGTCATATCTAGCCGTTTATACATTGTTTAGGTATTGTTTGTTTCTATGTTTTATATGGTCTCCCATTTGAATCATATGTGATGTTTGCCTGTTATGTTCTAACTCTTTCTCCAGAGTTAAGTCATATTAGATAGGTGTGTCCTCGCGTGAGATTATAATACGATTTCATGTTTATCCAGTGAATATGGATAATTGCTACAAGAGGTATAGTTGTTTTAATTGGAAACGAGGCTCTTAAAATACAAAAAAATACCAATTATAGGTCGTGTTGGAATTCCCGATCTTCATCGGATACCCATGATTGATTATTTTTCTTGCATTTCGTAGACGTTTTATGCGTTGAAGTCACCAACTATTAAAGTAATGCATGTGTTTTACAGACTGACGTCATGCAGCTGTTGACTTTATCGATGTAATTGGGCTTGGCTTTTATCTACCCCATGTGTAGTTCATGCTTTCCGGCACTCATATAAACGCGGAAAAAACGTATGCGGTATGAAATAATTCCCTATCACATGGATACGCATGACGAATTCTTTAAAGCTTGCACGGTACGTCATGACGTCTTGACGACGTTGCCTTATTCTGACGTCAACAATTTTTCATTCTCGTTACTTAGCCTGTATTAAGTATCCATTATACATGTCGTAAGTGGATCTATGTGAAATAGGGCAATATAACTCGCCTGGTCCGAACCTCGTTCCTTGTTCCTCTGATGAAATGTCCCTATCTCGCATACATATATACTCATGATGAATTATTATAACCTTATTCATACCGGTAAATTTATCACCTCATTCACATACGGTAAATTTATCATCGTATCATCCTAATATATTATATCATCAAAATACTGGCATATATCGTATCATCCTAATACCGATATATATGATTTCATTGAAAGAACGGTATGTATAGGTTAATGTTTACATTTTTTAATTTTATGGAAATTATTGCACGCGACGAATCGAATTAAAAATATAAACGATATCAGGCTTTCCCTGTCCGATATTTTTATCCTTTTTTACAGGTTGACTCGAAATGTAGACTCCGTGTAACTTTTCGCTTGATACTAATGTTGATTACGTAATCAAGGACTTAACTGTATGGTACAGTGACCTTGCGCTTACCAATCTCTGTTAAAATAAATGTTGAGATAAAAAAAATAACAAGAAATTGTTGTGAAGCTGGAACCAGGAATTCACCAAACTAACAAATGTCAAATAATACGACATTAAATGGAAGAAATCAAAAAAAAATCGACCAATTTGTTCAATTGTGTTTGAAATGTTTTATAAAGTATTGAACGTATAAGAGTATTTGAATGGATAGATCTAACAAGGTTCGTGTAATTTCGTTTGAAATGCTTTGTTTGTGATTAAATTGTATTTTTTAAAATTGTGTCCGGTTCTTTTGAATTTGTAAATATTGCCCGAAACAATTAAATCATTCATGTGGGGATATATATCAGCCCCCACGCATGCAACCACTCGTCAAACTTAAATTCTACACAGTTATTACGCCAATGCGATTGCATCATTGTACATAACAAGCACGTTGTGGGCCGCAGGTCAACAGAGCTTATGTGATGACGAGTTGTCCGTCGTCCGTCCGTCTGTCCGTCCTTCCTCGTTAACTTTTGGCTCGTTAAGACGATAGGGCCTTCATGTTTCATCGGATCTTTATCAAACTTTA
The DNA here is from genome assembly GCA_037043455.1 of Cyrtodaria siliqua. NCBI lineage: Eukaryota > Metazoa > Mollusca > Bivalvia > Adapedonta > Hiatellidae > Cyrtodaria > Cyrtodaria siliqua. Next base: position 17,046 of record JAWPHD010008721.1, on the reverse strand, counting down.
CCAGATTGTTATTTACTTAGTTTTCAGTTTTTTAATTGAACGTAAGGATTTCATTGGCTTAGACAGTACAACCTGTAAATAGTAGTTCATCCAAATCCAGGTATATAATATACATGTGTAGTTATTGAGATTATACTCTCCAAAATCACTCACAATATCTACTATATAAAACGACGACATATTATAAAGATTAGACGAACTGTAATTTTCACCAGTTGAAGAAAAAGGTACTCGATATTCCATTTTTATATAAGTTTCAGAAATACACTTCGTACGGTAGCAGCTAACCGTTATTATAGGCAGCGTACTATTTCAAATGCACGAACAGAATGTTTAATTGTTTACTCAAGCTAATGCACCAATGTGTAGATTGTTGTGTATTCTAAAGGTATTATACGGTATTAACATAGAGCGGAATGAGGTATATATACACGAAGGCGATAAAAGCCGAAAGCGCTCGATACATTTTGTTTAAGCACTGCTTGGTTGATAATTTGTATTACATTTGTCTAACATTCTAATATATATATATATTGAATATATATATATATATATATATTGAATATATATTGAAAATGAAATGTTTAGTAGAAAATGTCCTTACCGATGGATTCGAGGATGTATGTTACGCAGACGGGGTCCTAAGGTTTGTATTTTGGAGAAATAATGAGTCTGGTAAGAAAACACGTTTGGGTGAGGACTTCATAAACAGACTTCTTTCTCAGTTCACCCCAACCCCCCACCCCCAGCGACCTGTTTTTGCCATTGCCCGTTTTAAGGCGGTAGTCCTATTATCAACCATTGTGTATGTGTCACGACACATACCATGCCTCTTACATACTATTGTAAGTGTTGTTGCTTTGGTGCGTATTTTTGTTTGACTGTGGTTATTGAATGCTACATTACCTGCTTATATTATCCATAATATCTTCCTATTAATCTCCGACGACTTAATTTATTATTATTTTAAAACAACTTGTTATCTAGTTACTCTCCAGATATACTAGTATATTCCTGAAAACCACGTTTATATCTACTGATCCTGTTCAAAACAGAGTTTTAGAAACATAGAACATGTATAGTTTTGTAAGACGCATGGATAACCTGGCACGATCCACGAACTTTACACAGGGCTGCGACCTTTGTGCCACCTTCGAGCGACCAAAAAATGGCCAGGACGCTCAATGGTCGCCTAAACCCAGAAAATCATGTTTCTATGTAACTGCTCCAGCGATCCTTGTGCCTCCCTTGAACCACAAAAAATGCAATTTTCGGGCATTTTCATGGCGATCTACGAACGACCTGTGTGTCCACTGAGCCACCTGCCTGCCTCCCCTGTGCTTCCCCCTGTGCAACCTACGGCAAACAACGCGATTATAGGCTACATAGGCGACCCCCGAGCAATGTTTGGGCAACCATTGAGCCTCCTCTATGCCTCCTCTGTGCCATCATCGGCGACCAACGGCAACTAACGGCGATCACTGGACGACCATTCAGCCAAATTCTTTTGCAGCAGAACGTATCTATTACCTGGCGTCCATTGGGCGACAACTTGCCTCCATTCTGCAACCACGGTAATGATTGTGCCTCCCTTCTGCCTCCTTTGAGCCTCCTTTGAGCAACCAACCTCCTCGGCGACCTTTGTGCGACTGTTTTTGAACATGTTCAAAAATTCACGGCGACCATGGCGTCCATGGCGATGTCTGAACCTCCTGTGTACCACCTTTGAACGACCTATTCAACCATTCTGCCTCCTTTGAGCCTCCAACGACGACCTGGCAAATGTTATGGTCGCACACGGGAGGCACAAATGTCGCCATCCTGTGTAAAGGCCCCATTAACATGGCTTACCTACATGGCTTACCCACATGACTTCTCTACACGTCTTACCTACATGGCTTACCTACGTTAGCACAGAAGTGTTTATCCTTCTTCGTTGGCAGACACATCTGATGCATCAAGCATGGCTTATTGCCGCAGGGGCCCGCAATCATCTACAATACAATATAACAGGATCTTAAACAAGGTAATATGTGAAGGTAATATGTGAAGAAAGCACATAGTTCTGTAATTATAATCAAACTAATTGTGTAGCACATCATTTCACTAATGAATCTAGTATATGTTATATCGTCAAAATACTGGCATACATTGTATCATCCTAATACAGAAATATTATATCATTACGCGTAGACGTAAAGTACACATCGCCGAAATGCACAATGCACTGGTGTTTTCATTTTTCATGACCTGTATTAAAATAATTTGTCAAATAATCGATCAGGGTCAGTTGATACACTATTTTGTGATAAATACAAAGCTAAAATTAGCACGGATGCCAATATGCCAATCTCCCTCGGCGAACGTTTTTTCCAACCCCTTAAAAATACTTGCTGGACCCGAAACACTCAAGACAATTCTTAACCGGGACCCTCCTAAAAAACCCAGTCACCACACCACACTTTGAATATACGTTGAATAGCTATTCTTACGGATTATAAGGATATTTTATTAATATATCTCAATCTTACGTAACGTGGCCGTAAACAGGTTACCCGTACATTTGGAGAGAAACTTATAACAGGAGAGCATCATTTTTAACTCGTTCGATGTTGCAACATAAAAAATCACTTCGGAATCCCTAATCATTGAAAAAAAGTCTGCTCAACACGAGACATCCTAAATTGACAAACTGTATGCATTACCATAAGATTATAGAGCCAGTGGATAACTTGTTTTGATTTTAAGTTTATTTTCGTGTAATAATGGATGAGTTATTCTGCACTGTTATTTCAACAGGACATTTATTTTCTGTGTATTCCAATTAATCTTGGAAAATGCAATGACATATTTGCAATCTATATTTTCTACTTTCGAAGGTTGTTTTGCTGTAGGCATGTACAGAGAAAGACATTAAATCAGAAACAAAATATAAAGTTCACACTGCTAAAAGTATATCGATAAACAACGTTTTGGGTTATTGAAATAGTTGTGATAGCTGTTATATATACCGAACCAAAGTTCTAACGCACCAACTTTTTTTTCCGAATATTTTATATCCCTGTGTGTGCATAATCAAATTTTGACTGACACAGCAATTTGATATTTTTTTTAATTTACAGTCGTTATTGACATGATATTTGTCTCGTTCAGAATGAAATTTGTTTTGATTTATTGATTGTTATTATTGAGATATTACATGTATTGTATACTGGTGCGTTAGCTGTTCGGTTCAGTATATTTAATGTGGCGTGTACAAAGTCGTATTGTTTATATAATAATATCGTTGACGAGGTTGGAATGAGTTATGGTAATTGTCTATTGTTTGTACATCCCATTCTCACAAACTGCGGGTAGATGTAGTATTCTCTTTCTCGGTTATAGTTTGACAAAGAATGTTTGTCCGATCAATAATGTGCTACGTCAATTGTGTCGTCGCTGTCAGCTTAACTCATCGACAGCAAGCACGAATCTTATTCCGAAACTTAGTAGAACGACCACCAGTTTAATTACTTTGACCTCTCTGTATTTCCTGAAGTAAGACATACTTACTTCAGGAAATACAGAGAGGTCAAAGTAATTAAACTGGTGGTCGTCTACTAAGTTCGGAATAAGATTCGTGCTGCTGTCGACTGAGTTAAGCTGACAGAGACCAATTGACGTAGCCATATTGATGGACAAACATTTTGTCAAACGAAAACACAAACGTGCACAATCGGCTACAGCAGGTACGTATATATTTTGGATCACGTGTCCGTTTAGTCGAACATTTAAGTGGTTCCTGTGGAAATTGATGGAATTCTTTGCCGCGGCGGCGTTTTGAACAAGTAAACACAAATAGAAGAGCAGAGTCAATTTTAACACATATAAATACATTATCTTTTTAGTTTAAATTAATAACTAAAATGTATGTTGTCTACGACCATTTTGAATGGATAACACCTCTAACGTACATATGCAATAGTATTTCAAATCACATCTGATTCAAGTACTTACAGCTTTCACAATAATTTCACTATTTAACTAAATACTGTTTAAAGACTGGTAAACATAAACGACAATTATGTTCTAACACATGTATGCTTTACAAACTGTATTATCCAAATTTAAAGTCCATGTAATAATTATTTAAATCTGGTATTAAAACTTATACTGTGAACTCACATTCAAAGAGTCAATGTTAACGTTGATAAAATACAACCCCCAGTATTTGACAAGCAACTGTTTGTCATGAATTCAATTAACGATCCAGTGTCTCCTGCTGTCCAATCTAGAATGATGTTGCTGCGGACGTGATGGTAGGAAACTTACACAAACAGGCGCTTAGCAACACTTACCACACGTGATCAATCACATGACCGGCTCGATATTGAATGGTTCAAACGCATGTAGAAGAGGTAGTCATATTTTCCGATATAAACGCTACTAGCTTTCAAGGAGGGTAAATATAATATTGTGGCACAAACATACTTCAATCAATGTGAAACTGCTATGAAAATGTCAATACATATATTTAGGCAATAATAAACTAGAGAACACCAGCTAGTATCCTCCTTTAAGTGACCAAGTCATCCAGTGTTAGTGTTATGGTGGGCATCGTTACAGTTAAACTATCGAAATCTAGCTAGCATCCTCTCAATCTCATCAAAATCAGACCCTTTATCACGCTAGTTTTTCGTTTAAAATAATTCGTGGGAAGCAATTTTCTTCTGACCTCTTCTAGCGATGATTGATACGGTTTGGCTTACAACTTAACATTGGTCAGCAATGGCTCTGATGTCAGTTCAGTTTTAACCAGATTCTAATGTTTCTGATGTTTGCTCCCTTAGTATGTAATAATTCAAATTATATTCTGTTTGTGAAACTTGAACCTTTTTTGTGTATCGCATGCGTAGCATGTCAGACACTTAGGGATCACTTTGTCAGTCGTTTTCTGTCGTCCGTCAAACTTTAACGTGCAACCTAACCTTGGTCATAACTTCCACTGTTGGGCCCCCCCACATCTCAATACTTTCTGGAATGCGGCCCTGTAGTTAAGATTGTACTTGCTGAAATATAAAGCACACGTCAGGAGACACAAGTGTTCCGTGGACCACGCTTCTAATTAATCGAGCATTTGCACCGCTTATTTACCTCTTGTGTTTTCTTTTAAGATCATGCCACGCCTTAGAAAAAAATCTGCTGCTCAGCAGTCGAAGAAAGGTTTAGAGGCAATGAGGGACAAGAGAAAGGATGAGGTAAGTACAGAACTGGGTGAGTATAAGACTGAGGATCCTGGCCTCGTTAAAAAAGGTCCAGACCCAAGACTGAGGATCCCGGCCTCGACAAAAACAGATCCATAGACTTACATAGAGATCGAAAAAGAGATTACATTGATGATTTTATAGAGAGATGTACATTGAAAGATTGTATGTATAATATCTGCACAGACACTTGCATTAAGAATACCAATGAATATGTTTCATGTGATGCTGGTGATAATGTACGACAGTCGAGACCAGATGAGCTTTTCCAAGATACATTCTAGAGGCATTTTGAAACTACTTTGCAGCAAAATATGGTAAATGAATCGTTAGTTTCAACTTGCACAAAAACATCTGCTGTGGAGCACATTGAGACTGCAAGTAATGCATTCTTTGAACAGAATAATGAAACTGGTCCAAGAAACGATACCGAAACTGGGAAAACTGGCATTGAAACTGAAGGAATGTTTGTATACGAAACAATGGCTGTGCCATGTGGGCAAACGTATATTGCAACAATGATAAATGAAAGGAACAATTTACTTTTTGGAGCTACAGTAATGCTTTGTGGCTCTTTCTATCAAGGTGATAATCGATTTTGTGAACTTTCACGGGGTAGTCAGTGTGTTGCAAATGCACTCTCTGCAATCTTGTTTTCAAGCATATGCATTTTCCATAATGCTACGGAATTAGAAGATAAGTTAACTTATCTTTGCTTATTTTCACTCGCATGCCTGTGCTAATTCCGTAGCATTGTGGACAAATGCATATGCTTGATGCATTATCGCTGTGTGTTTCATGCTTGTTGTATTCCTAGATGAAAAAGATTGCTTTCCAAATACAACTTATCTCTGTCTGGATGATATTCTAGTTTTCCTGACTGAGCAAAATTTCAGTATACCTGCGATTCTGTGATGTTCTAATATTCTCGATTCTGCGATGTTCCAGTATTCTCGATTCTGCGATGTTGCAATATTCTTGATTCTGCGATGTTCTAGTATTCTCGATTTTGTGATATTTGCGTATTCTCGATTCCATGATATTTCGGTGTTCTTGATTGTGTGATGGATTCCGCGATATCTCAGTATTCTTGATTTGATGATATCTCAGTATTCTTGATTTGCTGCTATTTCAATATTATGATTTGGTGATATCTCGAGATCTCTGATTTGCTACTATTTCAGTATTCATGATTTGCTACTATCTCAGTATTCTTGATTTGATGATATCTCAGTATTCTTGATTTGCTGTTATTTCGGTATTCATGATTTGATGATATCCCGAGATCTCTGATTTGCTACTATTTCAGTATTTCGGTATTCATGATTTGATGATATCTCGAGATCTCTGATTTGCTACTATTTCAGTATTCATGATTTGCTACTATCTCAATATTCTTGATTTGCTGTTATCAAAGTATTTTTGATTTGATGATATCTCAGTATGTCAGATGTGCTACTATTTCAGTATTTCGGTATTCATGATTTGATGATATCTCGAGATCTCTGATTTGCTACTCTTTCAGTATTCATGATTTGCTACTATCTCAATATTCTTGATTTGCTGTTATCCCAGTTTTTTGATTTGATAATATCTCAGTATCTCTGATTTGATGATATCTCAGTATTCTTGATTGCTACTATTTCAGTATTCTTGATTTGATGATATCTCAGTATTCTTGATTCGATGCTATTTCAATATTCTTGATTCGATGCTAGTTTAGTATTCTAGATTTGGTGCTAGTTCAGTATTCTTGATTTGATGATATTTCAGTATTCTTGATTCGATGCTATTTCAGTATTCTTGATTTGATGATCTCTCAGTATTCTTGATTCGATGCTATTTCAGTATTCTTGATTTGGAGATTTCCCAACATCTCTGATTTTATGCTATTTCAGTATTCTTGATTTGATGATTTCTCAATATCTCTGTTTCAATGCTATCTCAATATCTCTGATTTGCCGTTATTTCAATATTCTTGATTTGATGTTGTTTCAGTAATCTTGATTCTGTGATATCCCAGTATGCTTGATTCGATGCTGTTTCGGCATACTTGATTCTGTGATATCTCAGTATTCTTGATTCTGTGATTTCTCAGTATTCTTGATTCAATGCTGTTTCAGTATTCTTGTTATTTCGATATCTCTGACTGGGTGATATTTCAACATGCAGCTCCACAAACATTACCAGAACCACATTTTGATATATCTCTACCGAAAAATATGTAGAGACATATCTGAAGTTTGGCAAGTCCTCTTGCTAGCATGTCCTAGGAAAGAACATTACTAGAACATCTCTACCGAAATGAAATGTAGAGATGCACCTGAAGTTTAGCAAGTCCTCTTTTGGTGAAATTTCCCCAATCGTCTGAATCGAAATCTCAGGATTTTGTCAAAATAACTTCAACATCAAGGTTTCTTGTAGGAGTATTTTTGTGTTCTCCAATATTGAGCAAGATATGTTTTTTCTTCCCATCCCCTTGATACTTTTCCATTTCTCTTTGTAGGTAGTGGCCATATATCCCTACTTCTTCGTTGTCAATCATCGCATGTAGATATATTCTATCTTTCCTACGAAATGCCGTTCTAAAATATTTGCATACTTTGTATGTTGTTTTCGGAATATCTTTGACATGTTTAATAGAACTCGGAGGAGTCGTTTGTTCAATACTATTTTCTACTATATCATCTAGTTCTGTAATTGCTAATCTGGCTTTCTTCTTTGTAGGTGTTGTCTTCTCTTTTTCCAAGGTGAACTACAATTGGTGACACTTCGTTTCTTCTGTAACTTTCTTCATTTCTTTTTCTAGATAGTACCCAAAAACTGGAACATCATTTTCTTCATAGTACAAACATGGTATTGTTTTCTTTCTATGCCGTACACACCTTTTGCACATGTAGTCACCCTCTGGCATAGAAATACATCTCACTAACTTTTTCACTTTTTCACCACAATCCAACAAATATTCATTCAATTCCAAATTCACCTTTTCACTTTCTAGTATAGTTTTTCTTTTTTCGTTGCAAATAATTTCCACTATCCTTGTTGGATTCCATCGTATTGTTTTTCAACTCCATGTATTTTCTGTAGGTGAAAAAACCTTCCACTAGTACTTGATCTAGTATGCATGAACGTGAGTCGCTCCAGTTGTCATCAATTGTGAGTACAAGTTCTTCTACTCGTTTACAAATCCTCTTCAATCCTTCAGTAGCATAGACTGTATGATGACTGGAATCGTTTTTTAAATAGCAAATTTTTAAATCATATTTGTTCTTGGTATAATTTGCAAACCCTACCAGATAGTATTTTCCAATAGGTATGGGACTAACATTTTCTATACAATCGGGAAAATCACAATACAATGTTCTACTCGTTTTCGAATCATTTCTATTCTCTTTCTATTTTTCTCATATGTTTTTTCCAACTCACGCAAGAAAAGAAATATAAAAAGATCGGACAGGGAAAGTAGCATTCAAGGAGGACAGTCAACCACAAAACACAAAAACAAACACGCAAACAGACAAACAAGAAGGCAAAAGTAATATTCGATACAAACGACATCACAAACACAAAAGGGTTGACAATAGGGCTACCGCCTTGGAACGGTCAGTGGCAAAGTAGGCCACTGGGAGGTTTAAACCGGTTCTAGGGTGCACCAAACCTCACACTTACCCTACTGTCATCCCATTAAAACAGGACAGTGTAAATAAAGAAATCACCGCCATAATCTAATCTCTAACCAACAAGGCAGCATCAATAGGCAATATAAGTAAAAACACAAATATGCTCGTGTAAATATAATACAAAAAGAAAATAGCCTAGAAAGCCACAATGAAGGTACTCAATGACTTGGCAGAAGCCACAGCAACCAGGCAATAAACCATTAAGGGCACGACAAGAAAGATCATAGACATACATCAAACGCCACAGTCCCAATGGGCTTTAAGTAGGCGTCATCAAAGGGTCCACAGCCTATCCGGTCATCGTACAATTAAAGAGGAAAGCATAGTGGCGAACTCTAAAAGGGTCCACCACCAACCATGCAGTACGTTGCAAAATGATAGGGTCATAACCTCTTTTGATAAACTTTTTAACAAGTTTAACAAAGATAGTATGAAATTGATCATGACCAAGAATTTTACGAAGTTTATAAATCACATCACCATAGAAGTCAGGTTGTGATAGTCCTTGTCGCAGAGGAGTCCTTAAATTACTTTTATATTTGGAAAGAAGATCAGGGTTTCGATAATAAAATTGTGCAAAGGTTTTACGAAGTTTATGGTAACGGTAACCCTGATTGAGAAGCTTTTTAGTTATACAAAGATTACGAATATTAAAGTCCTCAACTCCAGTACAAGCTCTTGAAAAACGAATAATTTGAGACACATACACCCCATAAGAAGTTGCTCGGGGAACATCCCCATCCAAGTGGGGATAATTAACAATGTCAAAATTAAAATCATCTCTCTTGTCATAGATTTTGCTAATTAGTTCATCGTTTTCAATCGAGAGATCTAAATCAAGAAAGGAAGCGCTATCATCAGATATGACTTCTCTACACCATATACAACCTTACCACATTACCTTATTAAAGACAAGCTAATTTCTCTTATTCCAAAAACATTCCCTAGAGAAAATACTACATTTTTGGCATGTAATAATATTAAATCGTGTTTTTTTACTAACGGCAGTTTAGACAATTATACTATGTGGGGTTGCTATGAGGTTTGTGAAGCATTCATCTTCCTTTGAGAAAATATTAGGTATGGAACCACCGTTTATAGACAAATTGTTGGTATCCCTATGGGTTCGAACTGTGCACCACTTGTCGCAGATTTGTTTTTATTTTGCAATGAAAGGTATTTTATGTTGAGTCTTTCACCAGATACCCAGGCAGATGTTATTGAAGCTTTTAATGACACCTCTCGGTAACTGGATGACATACTGAACATTGACAACCCTTTCTTTCCAACTATGGTTCATAATATTTATCCTAAAGAACTTCGGCTTAATAAAGAAAATACATCTGATAATAACGCTTCTTTTCTTGATTTAGATCTCTCGATTGAAAATGGTAAAATAATTAGCAAAATCTATGACAAGAGAGATGATTTTAATTTTGACATTGTTAATTATCCCCACTTGGATGGGGATGTTCCCCGAGCAACTTCTTATGGGGTGTATCTGTCTCAACTTATTCGTTTTTCTTGATCTTCTTTTCAAATATAAATGTAATTTAAGGACTCTTCTGCGACAAGGACTATCACAACCTGACTTTTATGGTGATGTGATTTATAAACTTCGTAAATTTTTGGTCATGATCACTTTCATACTATCTACTATCTTTGTCAAACTTGTTAAAAAGTTTATCAAAAGAGGTTATGACCCTATCATTTTGCAACGTTCTGCATGCTTGGTGGTGGACCCTTTTACAGTTCGCCACTATGCTTTCCTCTTTAATTGTACGATGACCGGACAGGCTGTGGACCCTATGATGACGCCTACCTAAAGCCCATTGGGACGGTGGCGTTTGATGTTTGTCCATGTTCTTTCTTGTCGTGCCCTTAATGGTGTGTTCTCTTACTGCTCTGGCTTCTGCCAAGTCATTGAGTACCTTCATTGTGGCTTTCTAGGCTATTGTTTTTTTGTATTATATTTACACGAGCATATTTGTGTTTTACTTATATTACCTATTGATGCTGCCTTGTTGGTTAGAGTTTAGATCATGGCGGTGATTTCTTTATTTACACTGTCCTGTTTTTATGGGATGACAGTAGGGTAAGTGTGAGGTTTGGTGCACCCTAGAACCGGTTTAAACCCCCAGTGGCCTACTTTGCCACTGACCGTTCCAAGGCGGTAGCCCTATTGTCAATCCTTTTGTGTTTTTGATGTCGTTTGCATTTTTTATTACTTTTGCCTTTTCGTTTGTCTGTTTGCGTGTTTGTTTTTGTGTTTTGTGGTTGACTGTCGTCCTTGAATGCTGCTTTCCCTGTCCGATATTTTCACCCTTCTTGCTATTGTTTGTACAATATTTTTTGCAGCACCTGTTTTTCCTTCGGTTAACATCACCTTTCCTTGTTTTGCTTGAACATCCTTTTTTCCTAGATACCCAAATATAGTATTTGCTATATAGTATGCTAGATATCTACTCGAACGAATATCCAAAGTGCTCCCATCTATCTCCATGATTATTTCTTCTGTAGTTTTTTCTGAGTTCATTGTATATAATATAGGTTAAGATTAAACTTCTACTTTCGATGAAAGTATATGAGATTATCTGTATTGATTTGCGACAAAAACGTTATTCAACCAATCGAGTATTTCATGTTTGTCTTTTTCAGCTATGAATCCAAGTTTTTCCAGCTGTATAGATATGTCTACTATTTCATGCAGATCTTCCCATTTCTCCATTTCTGCATACCATGTTTTACTTTTGTCCAAAGATCCTCAAATCTATTTCGCAATTCATCCAGAATATCTTCTGTACTATCTTCGATGTCATTTTGGTCTTCTTCTTGGTCTTCTTTTTGGTCTTTCTAGATTTTCAATATTCCATCTACACCCTGTAATTGTTTTTGTAATTCATTGACATTTCTTCCCCATCTCATCCCTGCTGCTATTTTTTCTCTCAGCGTCCTACCTTCTCGAGACAGAACTTTTTTCTTTCTTTGGGCTACTAGGATTTCCAATTTGTCTTGAAATTCTTTGGTATCTTTCCCCCATCTTTTTCCTGCTGCTATGCTTGCTCGTATTTATCTAATTACACTCATAGGTAGTAAAGTTACACTATTCTTGGTGTTTGTAGCATTATTCTTGCTCTATGTTTGTTGCAATGTCAGATGAAAATAGCTTGTCTAACTCAACTTGCCTCCCGCTTACCGTTCAATATTGCAAAATGTAGAAATACTCCTGCTAGAAGACCCGGAGTTGATGCCGTTTTGGGTCGTGTGATTGGAAACTTCGTCGGAAGTAGATTCGTCCAAAGTAGAAATAAAATAAAATTGCGCTCTCCTAAAAGATGTGAACAACCAAAACATTGATGGAAGCTTCTATGAATTGGAAATTTTAAAAGCTGATCAAGAAATATTCAGAATTGAAAACGTAATACGACGTGATTACAAAAAGAAACAAGCATTGATTAAATGGAAGGGTTACAATGAGTATTTTAATAGTTGGGTACCGTTTAAGGATATTCAAGACATAAAAGTGCGTTAAAGATATGAAAATATAATATATTAGTTTATATATGGAACAAACATTTGTGTAAGAGATATGTGAAAAACTTGAGGAGTTGAAGGGTAAATATAGAAGAGTAATGCTAGCATGCAAACAGGGCCGGGTGGAATATGATGTGCTTCGTGCTGATTTTCTAGATACTAGGAAAAGTCAAATAACAAAAGAGGGCGATTACCATTAAAAATGATTTATTATCTCGAAAAGCTTGATCATATCAAAAGAAAGCTTTTCAATTTGAAATGTGAAATACGCAAATGCAGAAAAATAAAATATTCCATGATTGAGTGTGATATGTATAGTGATGATGAAGATGATTCCTTATGAACAGTCTCAATCAAACCGAGACTCCAATATTTCGTATGTGTCGTTTTCGGCCGTTTCCAAAGGTCCATTATCATACTCTTTTTTGTTTAACAGCCGAGAAGCTTGATGTTGAAGTTATTTTGGCAAAATATTTCGATTCAGAAGATTGGGGAAATTTCACCAAATGAGGACTTGCTAAACTTCAGATGCATCACTACATTTCATTTCGGTAGAGGTATACCAAACGGGGTTCTAGTAATGTTCTTTCCCAGGACATGCTAGCAAGAGGACTTGGCAAACTTCCCTGTCCGATCTTTTTATATTTCTTTCAGATGTGTCTCTACGTATTTTTCGGCAGAGATATATCAAGATGGGGTTCTAGTAATGTTTGTGGAGCTATATGTTGGAAATATCACCCAGTCAGGGATATCGAAATATTAGGGATGCTGGCTATTACAATTAGAAATGTATTATTATCTAGAAAAACTTGATTATATCAATAGAAAGCTTATTTAAAATGCAAATGCAGAAAAATAAAATATTCCAGGATCAAGTGTGATATGTATAGTGATGATGTAGATGATTGCTTTGTTCCTTCTGATTTTGTTTAACAACCAAGCAGAAATAATATAGTTGCGCTCTCCCAAATGTAGCAAGTTATTTTATCAATTATTTATGAGTAGTATAGAAACTGGCGGTACCAGTGGAGCGTGCCCTCCGGTGTTTGAAAAAAGAGTTTTAAATGTGTTGGCGGGACTTGACAGCACAGTGTCACCTCCTCCGATTAGTTTTTTTTAGCTTGCCCTTCACGCCGTAAAACGCAAATTTACCAACTTTAATGGAGGGGACCCCGGAGGGCAAACTGTTTTTTCTGGTGATTTTATCTTGTTGGCCATGCCAAAACACGAACATTTTCCAGCTTTTCGTGTAGGGGACCCCGGAGGGCAAACTGTGCTGGTACCGCCAGTTGCTATATTACTTACAACTTCAAATGTGATAACTCTAAGTTTGCAAAGTTGCACAAACACAATTATGCTGTAATACCTATTGATTTCAAATTTCATGTATTGTTCAGCAACATTTATACAAAATGATATATTCCAAATTGCAACAGATTATCCACCAGCATTTCCATATTAAAAAGTCATTCTGCAAACAACTGAATTCATATATGTGCTTGAAGACCATATATAACCTGACCACGCCATGGAAGGAAACTTCTAGTGTTGTGTTCCAGTATAAGTGAAGAAGTGTCATAATTGAAAGTGCATATATCTTCCAAGTGTGACCATTCCAGGATCGCAAAAATTGTCTGTGCCATAAACGCTTCCAGAAAACCTTAACCAAAGCTATAGAGAACTAGACATGATTACTGTACATCCAACAAACGAAAAGGAACTTTCAACCATTTCTATAAAGATGATTTAAAAAGTATGGAATTAAAAACGTATATATAAATGGAATTACAGTTTTTACCATCGATTCAATACTTGTGATATGGACAAAGAAAAGAAAAAAGGTTTACATAAAAACGGTACAGTTCAAATCGATGAAATATCACATATTCATATTCATTTTGTCATTTTTTATCATGCTCATTCAAAGTCTGACACTGCGTATGTAAACGTGGAAAATTGGCTCCATCATAAATGGAGTGTCTATTATACAATTTGCAGCAACTCTTCAGTTCTGCAGGAAATAATATTCTAGGCCCATTCTACATATTTGATTTTGATGTAAATTGAGAATGAGCCTGTCACGTTCATTCCTGTTAGGCGCCATATAACCTTTCATGTGTTGGTGCACCTTAAAAACCAATTAAATTCAATTCAGTTCAATCCATGTACACTTGAATGCAACATGGTCATCGTGTCATTTATAATGCTGACTGGTTATTAATTTTTTCTTGTTAAATCATATTTATTTTTTAAATTGAAGTTGTGCTGGCCTAAAGAAATATGCCTGTGTTATAAAGCATACTGTTTCTCAACATTTTCTGCATTTTGTTTTCAAATTGGCAAGGCACAAAATATAATGGATAGCACAATTTTGAATATTATTTACCATCTGAATCCATAATGTTTCTTGCATTTTGTTTTGGCAAGGCATAGAAAACAGATAAAAACAATTTTTAATATCTAATATTGTAGCTATTGAATTACCAATATACTTCAGTCATACAGCTTGATTATGACGATTTAATCTATTTTATGAATGTAAATGGAGATATGCAAATCTGCAGTTCTGCAGTAGAGAAAAATTCTAGGTACATTTTGGATATATATTTTAAATTTAAACGGATAGTGCACTCAAAGTGTTTGTTCTTGATGGCACCACATGACCTTATTGTGTTGGTGAGCAGGAAAACCAAATTCACTCGTATCTGTTTTGGGAATGTTTTGAGTAAAAGTAAAGTTGAATGTACTCTTAATCAATCCTGTTTTCATATCATGTTGCATTATAAAGTATATATATATATATACATTTAAAGAGAAATATTTGTGAACTACCAAGGACAGACAACCTTCGGACGAACTACGGCAGGGCGCCTAGCTATGACGAGATACACAGAAATCAAGCGTATGCATTCACTCCCTAAAAAGGATAGCTGCAACACACGTTGGTGAACTGTATCTCTACATCATAACACACTCGTCTGGAGGCACAATTAACATATAGACGCATACATACATACAATTATAGTTCATATGAGTGGGCCACATTTAAGCTTTCAACCACACACAGCTATATTGAGACAGTGACATTGAAAAGTGCCGGATCTTGGGGATACTGTGAATTCAGTAAATATAATAAAGGGAGATAATTTGAACTCACTACGGCAACTTTTGAGTTGGGATCTCGTAAGAGATTCATGTTCACAAAGCAGAATTATATATAGGGAGAAATACCAAGGACAGACAACCTTCGGACGAACTACGGCAGGGCGCCTAGCTATGACGAGATACACAGAAATCAAGCGTATGCCTAATGGCACGTTTCTGACGATATATATATATACATATTTTAGGGTTTTCTGTTTTCATTCCTGGGTAAGAATAGTGCAACTGCCCAGGCAGAGATGTAAAACCACCCCAAATTCATGTTCATTTTGTCATGTTTGTCATGTTCGTTAAAGGTCTTCATTATATCTGTATTGTTTCAGATGCATCATTGTTCCAGAAATGGTTCTATGCCCATTCTGCATATTTTTATCTCGATAGAAATTGTCGGTGGGCCTGACATGTGCATCCCTGTTGGCATGAAAACAACAACAATATATTTTGTATATCATCATAATTACCTTGATTACCTTTTTAATTCTCTGTTCATATGGATAAAACGAATATATCATTAGACCCATAAGAAAGCTTTAAGAATACAATGTATTTTGATATATACAACTGTATGACCTTAATGATATATGTGCATTCCTTTGGGTACATTTCGAAGAGTCACAAAAACAACAAATCAGTGTTTCACTTGTGCCTTTTTATATAAACAACTTTGTCATATACAACACTGTTATACATCACGAAAAGTTAGGTCTGAAAATTCATTATTTTCTCATGAGTAGAGTAAAATAGGAGCACTACATATCCCACTAAGGCAGAGGGCTAGGACCTCGCTTCATGTTCATTGTCTTTTTTTGTCATGCTCATTAAAGGTTTCCATCATGACCCTGCGTGGGAACGTGGCTGCATCGTAAATGGAGTCTCTAGAATTTTCAGCAACTCTGCAGTTCTGCTGGCTAGATGATTCGATGCAGATTCTCCATATTTTATCTCGATGTAAATGGGAGGATGAGCGTGGTATGTTCATCCGTGTTTGGCGCCATATAGCCTTTTTTCTGAACCCAATTCAGTTCAATTCAACTAATGAGTGATGGCAGAAAAACATGCCTCCAACATAAATGTAGTGTTTACATCAAAATTATATATTTAAATATATAAAGGGTAGATTTGCAATGCCATTTTCTGTCAATGCCATTCACGTGACAATTTCTGATGGTGTACTGTAAAACCCATTTCTACTTGATTAATTAGCACGTAGTCTGGTGTACCGTTAATTGTGGTACTGTTAACTGATATTATATTACAGTTGATCGTTTTTGTTTATCTTTAGATAAGTGTTAAAATAAATTGATATACTTAGCATTATGTGTAATGTTCTTTGTTAAAGCCAATATATTTTTTTCTTGTTGTGTCTTTATGTGAAACGTAGGTACATTACGAGCAAGCAAAATGAATTCCAGAGTGAATAATTT
>JAWPHD010008720.1:70000-111829 GCA_037043455.1 Cyrtodaria siliqua | reverse complement strand
GTTACATAGCTATATGATACACGATATTTATTTGCGTTATGGGATTAACACTAAGTGGTTTGGATAAACAGCCGCCGCGCATGAAACGAATGACACGCTTACTGCGTGTGTGTGCACTATGTGTTGTGTAATCGTAATAACTGACACGCTGAACGGCGGAGTTGACTATACGCGTTAAATATAAGCTGTTAAACAATTATACATGATTATATTGATCCCGTTTCGGTTCTTAGAATACATAACGTAATGTTTAAAGAGTCAAACATACTTTATATTTTGGACGTTATAGAGAGCCCTATTTATATATACGTCTTTTATTGTGCTTACACATCATGGGTATAGCGATACAAACTAATTATAACAAATTAACTTTAAACGTATGATAAATACAAATACGCAAAACAATTTAACGAATGGACATATTATGAAAATGTCATTCGGCGTATCCAACATGCAACTGTGCAAAGTACACGCATCTTTCAAAGCGTCAAAAACTGTTTATTTTTTACTAATTGCATGTAATAAAGTATTATGTTATAAAGTGTTATTACATTTATAACAACAAGGTTTTGTAGTTTCACATTCATAATGCTGTTTTTTTAATAATTTGCAAACTTCAAAAATGGGATTTTGAATTCAGATAACTATTTGATAAATATATTCCGCCTCATGCGGAGAATTCCAAATAAACACATAAAAAATAATCACACGAACAAAGAGGAAATAGCATGCAAACATATAGCTACTAAAGGATATTAACATGTATCTAAGAGAAGCCTAAACATATATGTATGTATAAACGTATATGTATTTTTTAAAATTAAAACCGACAAATCAAAAACACAAAAAACAACGTATAAGAAACAACAATATTATAACTTATCAATAACTTCAAATGTTATGATTAATTTAATGAAGGTCTGCGCTCCCGTTATTGAACGATAACCTGAACAAATGAACGATAAACTAAGACCACACTTTTCTCTCGAAATAATCAAGGATCTTTGTCAGTCTTTTATGTTTTCATTTCGATGATCACTGATTTGACGCACCAAGTGTATATGTATAATGGAAAGTGTACTAATTAATTGCTATACAACAAACCAATTAGCCGAAATGCCAACTGTCGGCACGTGCACATATTTAGTATGTATTCGTTATTTACATAAAATTTATTATGGTGAACACTGTGATCTAATTTTTACGGCTTTTTGTTATATTATGAACTGATTTATTGATCTCAAATAAGACCACACTTTTCATTACAGTTATGAAAGAAAACAAGCATGTCACATGTATGTTACTTTAATAAATATATCAACTTGATTAGTGTCAAATACAACAATAAACATATACAATTATTGTTATCGACCAGACATGTAGCCGCAAAATTCAACCAGGCTGTTTAACAAACGTGTAGTAACGGGTAAATAATTATCAAAGTGGAATGAAAAATAAAGAATTTTAGACCATTTGAAAGTTCTTTTGAAACGAAACGGATAGGTAGCCTTCCCCGACCCACCACGCCAAGTTATCGGATTTGTATGTATCCCAAACCCTTCTTCTGGGACGGCTCCAAATAACATTGCATGTGTTGACAAACCATTAAACACCATTTAAATATTTCCGTATTTTGTTATAGCGCCTCTTACTGATGTGAAATGGGCACACTTAAATTGTGTAGAACAATCGCTTATCCATACACTCTAATATCGATTTTCACTTGGTTAAAAGGAGTACATCAGGATTAGTAGTTCTTTTAAAATTGTTCAAATATATTATTTCTCTATTAAAATAAGACAAATGAACTAAATGAGCCATAAACGACCAAAGTAAATTACACCGAACACATACAATAAAGGACATACATATGGTATTGACTAACTAAGGTTACGTGTCAGGGATAGCTATTTTAATCTTGGCGGTAAAAACAATCGCAACATCTTTCAAAGCGATCGTCATGTGTCAGTATCGCCGCGGTGATCACGTGTGAAGGCTGTTTATAATCTGGTGATTACTCCATGGCCTTATAAGCTTTGCTGTAATTTATAATTAGTAATTATTGCGCTGTAACATAGGAAGCCTTATGATCTATCTATATCTTAGAGCCATTTCACAATATAATTTAGTAATTTCATAGCTTTGTATGTTAGTAATGCACGTGTTGCTTCCAAAGCCTGATGTACTTCCTTTAAGTTGCGGAAGGACGATATAATTCGTGCATTTAAAAAAACATTCAACTTAATAAATGATGTAACATAAAAGTTTTTGTTCTATTATCTTAGCACTTCATCAGGTATGCGTATGCTATATTGTAGAAAGGGATATAGTCTTAGATATTTATATACGCCGTGATTGTTTAGCTGTTGAATTATAATAGGTCTGTTGTTTCGATCTCTACATCTACATAATACATATTATAGTGCTCATAATACATTTGGCTATATTTAGATCATAGTATGATATTTATGCGCGATAAACTAGTTTCCCACGCATCATATATCCGTATCATATATCCGTCTTGTGCAGTACGTGGCTCGCCGCGGCGGTACGGAATTGCAATAAACAGGAAATGTGTCATAAAACTATGTTTCCCTAAATGGTGCGTGCTTTTGTCATATACCGACGTATGTACCCTAATTAGGCTGTACTTCAATAGGGCTACACAATAGTTGATTAGTGGATGTGTGGTATATTGTTAGTTGGGGGCACGTGGAGAGCGTGTCATACTGCAAATCGAAATTTAATACGTGCCACTCCTCGAATGTTTTGGTCACCATGTGGCGGGAACTAACGGCATATATATATATACTCCTCGGTACTATAGAAATTAGATGCTGTGTCATTTATTGTGTTTGTTGTTTTTTATCATTTATCTGAAAAATAAACATGTACTAAATACATTTTTTCAATGTCTACTTTTCCGCAAAAGTAAAGTCCTTATTGTCTGATGCTCGTATTAATGAACAAGTATTAGACCATGTCTGTGCATTCGGAATATATTGAATTTCGCCCTAAGTATACATTACTCAACTTTTATAATCGGTAGCCCAAGTTTTTTGAAATAACACGAATACTATAAACTGAAATTCACCGAAACACATACCAATATTTTATTAAGTTTATCAACAATGTAATCTGGAAAAAAATGATTTCAGATTACTTTGTTGATAAACTTAATAAAATATTGGTATGTGTTTCGGTAATTTCCATCTTTTAATATTTCTGTTATTTACATAAAAACCCTAATTATAACCGAGCTTCGTCTGCACGACGAAGCTCGGTTATAATTAGGGTTTTTATGTAAATAACAGACACTTGTCACTTGTCACTTGTCATATTTATTTATCAAATCAATGCTATCAATGTATCAATGTATATAGGAACAGAACAGAGGACTGGTATCCTGATTTGTTATTTACAAGTGTCAGTGGAGCGTCCATTACTGATCGTTACAGTCACAGTTGGGGTTCTCAGCGTCTTATATGTTGGCCAATCACATGTTGTGAAATAGAATCAGTTACTCCCTTTTATTTCAATCAGCCAGTCACAATTAACGAACTAAATAATGCATGGTACAATCCTAAATTTTAATTATGCATACTTTATTGTATTATATAATTTTATCAGGCGACATAACATTTTCAACTATGATTTACGACGAATACTTAATTATATAATTAAAGAGGCACTTTTATAACAGGCTGACATTTATTTTCAATATATGTTATTTGTATTGTTAATACGATGTGCACAGGTCAAAACAACTATACGAGCAGACGAAAACTATCTGGTATTTGATAATCTCGGAAACTAATTTATTGAATAGTTTAAAACTATAAGGAGTAAAACACATTATTAATTTAGTTTACTTCCGTTCTTGTTCTTTCTGCATATATTGTGTGCACATATTAATAATTAACTATTAAGTCTGTGAAATAATTAGGAATAAAAAAAGTAAACCAGATATAACTATTTTACCACATTGCAATGAAGCATGATAACGTTGTTTTCTTATTGGAATCGGTAAAAGTTAAATAATATAACTTCACACGATATCGAGTTCTTCAAAGTTAAGTTAATACGTTTTTCTTATTATAAGTAACTGTATGATTTAGTTTATATCTCTCAATAACGGCAATATCTGCATATTTCGAAACATTATGGTTTATGTTTAAAACACGGCAGTCTTGATCTTCTTTATTTAAATTCGCGGCGACCAGTTTCTTTCCTCTATAAGATCAATTAAATTCTTGCCTTTTGTAACTGTTTCTTGTCGTTGGTGTGTGTTTTAAAGTAATGAATTCTAAGTTCATACTATGTACTATAATGTATATATCGGCGTATTCATTTAACCCGCTATTCACGCTTTATTTCCAACCAGTGTACTTATTTTTTCAATCGTAACAGTGCATAATTGTATTCAAATTAAACCAGGAACATATGTTTCACAATATATGATATAATAGCTATGTACACCGTTGTTATAAAAAAATGTTTCATACGAGCAATTTAATTAATGAATATTTGAATCAGCTTGATTCATATTAAAGGGATAAAGACAACCTGAATTTCTTTAAAGCTCGCGGCATCCCGTTGGTGTTCCTTCGTTAATTGCATATTTTGTTTTTGTATATAACTACATTTGACAATATTGCAAAGTTTAACGAAAAGATATCAAAAACTCTGAGATGATATAACCTTTTAATTTAAAAATATATTCAAGCAACGTTAGAGGGACACATCGCAATCTTGTTGTTTTTTTAAACTCAGGCGTCCTGTGGATAACTTAATTTGTTCAATCATTTATATTAATTATAATAATAGTAATAAGCAAATTGTATTGTGTTGCACCAATAATATATTAAAACGTATAATAAAGTAAGATGAAAAAGAGAATACTTATCTATTTAAATGTAACCAGGTTAAAAGTAAATATGATTCTGGTTATATAAATCGAGACACCCATTTCAAGCACTTCAAGATTGCCGTGGGTTCCTTTAAAACGAACTCCATACGGAGGTGCCTTTTTTAATAAAATTATTCAAGATTGCTCTGTGTCCCTTTAGAATCATTAGTGCATTCCATACGATGCAATATATATCTTATTTTTTAATTTCACACGGATCACAAACATGCTAAAACAACAGATGTGGTTATAATGCGACATTCATTCATTATGTTGTCTATTTTTTCCGGTTTTGCCCTTATTTCCATTACGGCTCTCTCCCATTTATTAGAGTAAACTGAGTATATTCCATTTATTTACAAACTAAATTTTACAGCACTAATTAATTTGGAAATATTTATTTTTCATACTTCCAGTATGTATAATGTGAAAATATCTAATTACTGATGTCTCTAATTCAATCGCAGTGCACCTGTACACACTACGCGAGCTATGGATTAAACAATTAATGATTGTCGACGTCGGGTGTTTTGTGCAATTAAACCGTTGTTGCATATCCAAAACCCGGCTAATTAAAGGATGCATCTAGTCAGGGCTCTATATGTCATTTTTGACCCAGATTAAGCATATATTAACTCGATGGTGGCATGAATATAAATGATGGGAAAATGCATGATGTTTGCACGTAGGAATTAACATAACTGTTAAGTAATAAGCATCACTTTTTGTTTCTAATTAATATAAATGTTTGTTTCATTTGCTGTATCAATCAATTACTCTTAAACCAACGATCGTAGAAGAGAATTATCTAATTATACTGTCCTTTTTTCATTGGTCAAACGCAAAAAATGGTAAAAACTAAAAAACGCGTTTGCAAACTCTGCGCATGCGCACTACGCGCGTTTGGAAACGCCCGTTTTAGAGCGTTTGGAAACTGAAAAACTTTGAGCATGCGCACTTAAAGCGTTTGCAAACCCGTTTTCGGTCGTTTTCCGTTTCAAAACGACAAACGAACGACAAACTGGTTTGAAACGGTAGATTAACGGTTAAACTCGGTAATAAAACGATTCCATAGCTGCAGCTATAGAACCGTTTTATTACCGAGCACAAACTAGTTTGAAACGATAGCAAAACGAACTCAAAACGCGGCACAAAACAAACGCGTTTAACTGGGTTTCTGCATATCAACCAATGAAAATTGAAGAAAAACGTTTCCACGTTTTTTTCGACTGAAAACGGGTTTGTCTCATTTCGAGTTTTTGCGTTTGTAAGTTTAGCCAATCAGGTTGCTGATATTTAGTTTGGCCAATCAGAACGCGAAACGCCTAAACTGTAAACGGTGACTGAGCAAACGGTAAAAAACGGGTTTCTGCGTTTTTCCGTTTGACCAATGAGAATGCAGATCATTTAACCCCTAAAACATTCCTTTGCGCTAAATAAATCTATATTATTATCTCGTAGCAGACGAATACTATTTTATATTAATGGCGATACTTTGTTAAGCTATACATGGTGTTGTATAAAAAATGAGTTACATAGCTATATGATACACGATATTTATTTGCGTTATGGGATTAACACTAAGTGGTTTGGATAAACAGCCGCCGCGCATGAAACGAATGACACGCTTACTGCGTGTGTGTGCACTATGTGTTGTGTAATCGTAATAACTGACACGCTGAACGGCGGAGTTGACTCTACGCGTTAAATATAAGCTGTTAAACAATTATACATGATTATATTGATCCCGTTTCGGTTCTTAGAATACATAACGTAATGTTTAAAGAGTCAAACATACTTTATATTTTGGACGTTATAGAGAGCCCTATTTATATATACGTCTTTTATTGTGCTTACACATCATGGGTATAGCGATACAAACTAATTATAACAAATTAACTTTAAACGTATGATAAATACAAATACGCAAAACAATTTAACGAATGGACATATTATGAAAATGTCATTCGGCGTATCCAACATGCAACTGTGCAAAGTACACGCATCTTTCAAAGCGTCAAAAACTGTTTATTTTTTACTAATTGCATGTAATAAAGTATTATGTTATAAAGTGTTATTACATTTATAACAACAAGGTTTTGTAGTTTCACATTCATAATGCTGTTTTTTAATAATTTGCAAACTTCAAAAATGGGATTTTGAATTCAGATAACTATTTGATAAATATATTCCGCCTCATGCGGAGAATTCCAAATAAACACATAAAAAATAATCACACGAACAAAGAGGAAATAGCATGCAAACATATAGCTACTAAAGGATATTAGCATGTATCTAAGAGAAGCCTAAACATATATGTATGTATAAACGTATATGTATTTTTTAAAATTAAAACCGACAAATCAAAAACACAAAAAACAACGTATAAGAAACAACAATATTATAACTTATCAATAACTTCAAATGTTATGATTAATTTAATGAAGGTCTGCGCTCCCGTTATTGAACGATAACCTGAGCAAATGAACGATAAACTAAGACCACACTTTTCTCTCGAAATAATCAAGGATCTTTGTCAGTCTTTCATGTTTTCATTTCGATGATCACTGATTTGACGCACCAAGTGTATATGTATAATGGAAAGTGTACTAATTAATTGCTATACAACAAACCAATTAGCCGAAATGCCAACTGTCGGCACGTGCACATATTTAGTATGTATTCGTTATTTACATAAAATTTATTATGGTGAACACTGTGATCTAATTTTTACGGCTTTTTGTTATATTATGAACTGATTTATTGATCTCAAATAAGACCACACTTTTCATTACAGTTATGAAAGAAAACAAGCATGTCACATGTATGTTACTTTAATAAATATATCAACTTGATTAGTGTCAAATACAACAATAAACATATACAATTATTGTTATCGACCAGACATGTAGCCGCAAAATTCAACCAGGCTGTTTAACAAACGTGTAGTAACGGGTAAATAATTATCAAAGTGGAATGAAAAATAAAGAATTTTAGACCATTTGAAAGTTCTTTTGAAACGAAACGGATAGGTAGCCTTCCCCGACCCACCACGCCAAGTTATCGGATTTGTATGTATCCCAAACCCTTCTTCTGGGACGGCTCCAAATAACATTGCATGTGTTGACAAACCATTAAACACCATTTAAATATTTCCGTATTTTGTTATAGCGCCTCTTACTGATGTGAAATGGGCACACTTAAATTGTGTAGAACAATCGCTTATCCATACACTCTAATATCGATTTTCACTTGGTTAAAGGGAGTACATCAGGATTAGTAGTTCTGTTAAAATTGTTCAAATATATTATTTCTCTATTAAAATAAGACAAATGAACTAAATGAGCCATAAACGACCAAAGTAAATTACACCGAACACATACAATAAAGGACATACATATGGTATTGACTAACTAAGGTTACGTGTCAGGGATAGTTATTTTAATCTTGGCGGTAAAAACAATCGCAACATCTTTCAAAGCGATCGTCATGTGTCAGTATCGCCGCGGTGATCACGTGTGAAGGCTGTTTATAATCTGGTGATTACTCCATGGCCTTATAAGCTTTGCTGTAATTTATAATTAGTAATTATTGCGCTGTAACATAGGAAGCCTTATGATCTATCTATATCTTAGAGCCATTTCACAATATAATTTAGTAATTTCATAGCTTTGTATGTTAGTAATGCACGTGTTGCTTCCAAAGCCTGATGTACTTCCTTTAAGTTGCGGAAGGACGATATAATTCGTGCATTTAAAAAAACATTCAACTTAATAAATGATGTAACATAAAAGTTTTTGTTCTATTATCTTAGCACTTCATCAGGTATGCGTATGCTATATTGTAGAAAGGGATATAGTCTTAGATATTTATATACGCCGTGATTGTTTAGCTGTTGAATTACAATAGGTCTGTTGTTTCGATCTCTACATCTACATAATACATATTATAGTGCTCATAATACATTTGGCTATATTTAGATCATAGTATGATATTTATGCGCGATAAACTAGTTTCCCACGCATCATATATCCGTATCATATATCCGTCTTGTGCAGTACGTGGCTCGCCGCGGCGGTACGGAATTGCAATAAACAGGAAATGTGTCATAAAACTATGTTTCCCTAAATGGTGCGTGCTTTTGTCATATACCGACGTATGTACCCTAATTAGGCTGTACTTCAATAGGGCTACACAATAGTTGATTAGTGGATGTGTGGTATATTGTTAGTTGGGGGCACGTGGAGAGCGTGTCATACTGCAAATCCAAATTTAATACGTGCCACTCCTCGAATGTTTTGGTCACCATGTGGCGGGAACTAACGGCATATATATATACTCCTCGGTACTATAGAAATTAGATGCTGTGTCATTTATTGTGTTTTGTTTTTTTATCATTTATCTGAAAAATAAACATGTACTAAATACATTTTTTCAATGTCTACTTTTCCGCAAAAGTAAAGTCCTTATTGTCTGATGCTCGTATTAATGAACAAGTATTAGACCATGTCTGTGCATTCGGAATATATTGAATTTCGCCCTAAGTATACATTACTCAACTTTTATAATCGGTAGCCCAAGTTTTTTGAAATAACACGAATACTATAAACTGAAATTCACCGAAACACATACCAATATTTTATTAAGTTTATCAACAATGTAATCTGGAAAAAAATGATTTCAGATTACTTTGTTGATAAACTTAATAAAATATTGGTATGTGTTTCGGTAATTTCCATCTTTTAATATTTCTGTTATTTACATAAAAACCCTAATTATAACCGAGCTTCGTCGTGCAGTCATATTTATTTATCAAATCAATGCTATCAATGTATCAATGTATATAGGAACAGAACAGAGGACTGGTATCCTGATTTGTTATTTACAAGTGTCAGTGGAGCGTCCATTACTGATCGTTACAGTCACAGTTGGGGTTCTCAGCGTCTTATATGTTGGCCAATCACATGTTGTGAAATAGAATCAGTTACTCCCTTTTATTTCAATCAGCCAGTCACAATTAACGAACTAAATAATGCATGGTACAATCCTAAATTTTAATTATGCATACTTTATTGTATTATATAATTTTATCAGGCGACATAACATTTTCAACTATGATTTACGACGAATACTTAATTATATAATTAAAGAGGCACTTTATAACAGGCTGACATTTATTTTCAATATATGTTATTTGTATTGTTAATACGATGTGCACAGGTCAAAACAACTATACGAGCAGACGAAAACTATCTGGTATTTGATAATCTCGGAAACTAATTTATTGAATAGTTTAAAACTATAAGGAGTAAAACACATTATTAATTTAGTTTACTTCCGTTCTTGTTCTTTCTGCATATATTGTGTGCACATATTAATAATTAACTATTAAGTCTGTGAAATAATTAGGAATAAAAAAAGTAAACCAGATATAACTATTTTACCACATTGCAATGAAGCATGATAACGTTGTTTTCTTATTGGAATCGGTAAAAGTTAAATAATATAACTTCACACGATATCGAGTTCTTCAAAGTTAAGTTAATACGTTTTTCTTATTATAAGTAACTGTATGATTTAGTTTATATCTCTCAATAACGGCAATATCTGCATATTTCGAAACATTATGGTTTATGTTTAAAACACGGCAGTCTTGATCTTCTTTATTTAAATTCGCGGCGACCAGTTTCTTTCCTCTATAAGATCAATTAAATTCTTGCCTTTTGTAACTGTTTCTTGTCGTTGGTGTGTGTTTTAAAGTAATGAATTCTAAGTTCATACTATGTACTATAATGTATATATCGGCGTATTAATTTAACCCGCTATTCCCGCTTTATTTCCAACCAGTGTACTTATTTTTTCAATCGTAACAGTGCATAATTGTATTCAAATTAAACCAGGAACATATGTTTCACAATATATGATATAATAGCTATGTACACCGTTGTTATAAAAAAATGTTTCATACGAGCAATTTAATTAATGAATATTTGAATCAGCTTGATTCATATTAAAGGGATAAAGACAACCTGAATTTCTTTAAAGCTCGCGGCATCCCGTTGGTGTTCCTTCGTTAATTGCATATTTTGTTTTTGTATATAACTACATTTGACAATATTGCAAAGTTTAACGAAAAGATATCA
This sequence comes from Cyrtodaria siliqua, assembly GCA_037043455.1. Taxonomy (NCBI): domain Eukaryota; kingdom Metazoa; phylum Mollusca; class Bivalvia; order Adapedonta; family Hiatellidae; genus Cyrtodaria; species Cyrtodaria siliqua. The sequence goes on along the minus strand of JAWPHD010008720.1, from coordinate 100,777 downwards.
AAAACTCTGAGATGATATAACCTTTTAATTTAAAAAATATATTCAAGCAACGTTAGAGGGACACATCGCAATCTTGTTGTTTTTTTAAACTCAGGCGTCCTGTGGATAACTTAATTTGTTCAATCATTTATATTAATTATAATAATAGTAATAAGCAAATTGTATTGTGTTGCACCAATAATATATTAAAACGTATAATAAAGTAAGATGAAAAAGAGAATACTTATCTATTTAAATGTAACCAGGTTAAAAGTAAATATGATTCTGGTTATATAAATCGAGACACCCATTTCAAGCACTTCAAGATTGCCGTGGGTTCCTTTAAAACGAACTCCATACGGAGGTGCCTTTTTTAATAAAATTATTCAAGATTGCTCTGTGTCCCTTTAGAATCATTAGTGCATTCCATACGATGCAATATATATCTTATTTTTTAATTTCACACGGATCACAAACATGCTAAAACAACAGATGTGGTTATATTGCGACATTCATTCATTATGTTGTCTATTTTTTCCGGTTTTGCCCTTATTTCCATTACGGCTCTCTCCCATTTATTAGAGTAAACTGAGTATATTCCATTTATTTACAAACTAAATTTTACAGCACTAATTAATTTGGAAATATTTATTTTTCATACTTCCAGTATGTATAATGTGAAAATATCTAATTACTGATGTCTCTAATTCAATCGCAGTGCACCTGTACACACTACGCGAGCTATGGATTAAACAATTAATGATTGTCGACGTCGGGTGTTTTGTGCAATTAAACCGTTGTTGCATATCCAAAACCCGGCTAATTAAAGGATGCATCTAGTCAGGGCTCTATATGTCATTTTTGACCCAGATTAAGCATATATTAACTCGATGGTGGCATGAATATAAATGATGGGAAAATGCATGATGTTTGCACGTAGGAATTAACATAACTGTTAAGTAATAAGCATCACTTTTTGTTTCTAATTAATATAAATGTTTGTTTCATTTGCTGTATCAACCAATTACTCTTAAACCAACGATCGTAGAAGAGAATTATCTAATTATACTGTCCTTTTTTCATTGGTCAAACGCAAAAAATGGTAAAAACTAAAAAACCCGTTTGCAAACTCTGCGCATGCGCACTACGCGCGTTTGGAAACGCCCGTTTTAGAGCGTTTGGAAACGGAAAAACTTTGAGCATGCGCACTTAAAGCGTTTGCAAACCCGTTTTCGGTCGTTTTCCGTTTCAAAACGACAAACGAACGACAAACTGGTTTGAAACGGTAGATTAACGGTTAAACTCGGTAATAAAACGATTCCATAGCTGTATCACTGAAGTAGCACCTGAAACAATATAGGTTTTACGATGAAGACATTTGATGAAAAAAACACAAACAAAATGAACAAAAAAATGTTATCACCTGCTTAAGATATGTATCTAAGTTTGTGATGTTCCCCGTACTTGATTTAGAGAATGTGGAATTAACCTAGGATTGGGACTGGAAGTAAGCATTAATTCTACTTTTGCTCACGAAAGTGCAAGTGGAGTGATTATTACCTAAACCAAGAAGGTGTATTGCCAATGAACACAGAGGAAGGGGAATTTAAGAACATGCCCTACTAATAAGTAGACTCCTATGTTTCTTTAATAGGTAGGGAGAAGAAAAGGAATACACGGGATCCCTTGCTTTACGTCACAATCCGACGGACGAGGTAAGGAAAAGTGTCTGGACGAAGAACACACGACACAATTTACTGGCGCTGGTGAGGCTTTACCCAGGGTCCTCTGGATTTCAAGTCCTCCGTGCTGTTTACTGCATCAACACTAGAACAGGATGACTGCATCAAAATACATAAAACCAAAATGTCAATCCGCCATTAAGGGTATATTCAAGAAGCTGGGTTCACAACTGTCACTCTCATCTTGAAGTAGAATCAAGCTCCTTAATGTCGAGTTAGAATATGCCTGTAAGCCTTATATATGTGTCACAGGACTAGAAAAATGCGCAGCCAGACCGGGGCTCGAACCCGGGACCTTCGGACTACCGTTCCGATGCTCTAGCGACTGAGCTAACCGGTCAGACAATGCAACATCAATCTACCTGTTAGATATCCATAACCGTGACACATGTCCAGCTCATTGCTGTTTTAATTTGGCAATTAAGGCTTTGTGATAATAAAAGACAATCAGGAATACTTAGGACATATTATCTCATTTAAATAATCTAAATATGACAATACAGCATACAATATAAGATATTTGTATGGACTTGCCTATACAACTCTTGGTAAATGTATGACCTCAGGATCAGAACATCTTTGACCAAAAGGATTTGAAAAAAATTAATAGAAAAACATACGCTTATCTGCATGCAAAATAATAGACCTCTGATACTTGTTTCTTTAGAAAAGAATTGTTAAAGATGTTTCTGTATATCTCTTTGTAAATGTTTGACCCCTGGGCCGGAGACAAATATGAGTCAAGGGTCAACATTTTATCAAACTTTATAGTGTATCATATTCTACACGCATAATATGAGACCTCTAGCTCTCACAGTTTTAGAGAAGGAGATGATTGTGTTTATGATTTCCTACATAATTCTATGTAAAACTGCTACCCTCGGGACTGGGCCATGTTTGACCCCGGTGTCACCATTTTATAAATACTTGGTAGAGGACAGTATACTTATGTTCCATGCAAACTATTAGACCTGTACTCTTGTAGTTTCAGCGAAAACGATTTTTTAAAGAAACTTGAATTTTATTGAAATGGGTGGGGGGGGGGGGGGGGGGGATAAGTCTAATAGCAGGAATCAGCTACCATGTTGGCAATGCTATCATCGTTTTTTTGTTTTTCTGCAAGGTACTCAATAACATGGTACTAGGTAAGAATGTGTCCCTTGAGATGGTACATGTAACAATAAAGTGTATGGCACATGACCTAACTAATAAAAACGTAAAAACACAATACAAAACCGAACAGTCTCAAATTCGAGCCTCTATTAGTATACATATACTGCCAATGGACGCGCTAAAAAAGTTATTTAGCGTGAAACAGGCATATCTCTCCTCTCCCACTAGCATATCTGATACTCGCAAAAAAACACGAGGACCAGGACGCCTCTTTCATCCACAATGCAAATCATAATCACACCACACATAATACAACGTCAAACATCCATCGACCAATAGCCAACACACGAAATTAGGTTGAATTAATCCTATGTGCTGGCTCTTACTTTAGCACGTATTAAGGCATTAAAAAGACCCATTGGCAAGTCATTTAACGTTTTCTAAAGTCAAAACCGCCATATTTACAGTCCAGACATTAGTGTATCTGTACCTTTAGGACATCCTATTGTTTAAAAGGCGGATGGAATATAATCCTTAAAACCACACAAACTCACACACACGCGCACGCACGGGCACACACATACATACGAACATGATCAAGTTAGAGTTTATCTATTTTAACAATGTCCAATACAACACCATTATATAGTATAGTGATATTGACAAATACATTGTAAACGACCACATACAATCGGACAGAATACATTGTAAACGACCCCATACAATCGGACAGAATGCATTATAAACGACCCCATACAATCGGACAGAAAGCATTGTAAACGACCACATGCAATGGGACAGAATGCAATGTATACGACCACATACAATTGGACAGAATGCATTGTAACGACCACATACAATCAGACAGAACGCATTGTAATTATAAAAGCTATGTTATCGGTATTACTACTATACTGTTAATACATAAATTCAAATTAAAGGGAAATAGTATAATCCCACACTAATTTATTATATCCAAATAACAAGGAAACATAAGTTTCTTTCTTTTATTTGCAGACCCATACAGTTTCCATGACAACCAAACCAAATATTCAACTGTATGGTATTTTAGTATTTATTGTATACCAAGACATTATATCAATTCTGACACCGCATCCTAGCATAGCAGACAATTCAATTATTACTGTCAGTTCTAGTATACGCTCATATCGTACGCCACTCCTCTAGATAATATAGACATGTAAGTCGGTCACTGTTATCGGCTTGTGCTGCTTCGCTTCTCACAACACAGTTAAAACACGGGGTTGACAAAATTGCTTTTTTTTAATATCAATAGTTTGAAGAGACCCTCTTGAATTTATCAATTTCGCTTCCATGTTCAAGTGTTTCACTTCCTGGTATTACATTCTCAGATCTGGGATCAGAAACATTCAGGCTTATCCAAAGCTTAATGAAATCATGAACTTGTCCCATTCTTGTCACCTGCAACAAAAAAGAGAAACAATTTTCACATTTTAAGATTTAAACAAGAACCGAATAACCCAGATCTTTTTTTAAGCGAAAGAAAGTCCCTACCGTGACTGGCAAGGGAAATAACTGTTTAGTGACATATATAATGTATTATACTGTAACATAAACGAATGACAAAATCTCTTAAATATAAAGCTATAACGGTTATAGAATCGGTAACCCTGATCTGCATATTATTATTTTTGTTTTTAAATGTTTGGGGCAACGGCAAGCAGTGATAAAACACGAATGCACTATTCGTGCGTAATACCACTACAGTTTTGGCAATTAAAATATCGCATAATTTATGGAAAACATATTTGCATTTCACACGTATGCTAACTGTCGTTCATTCTATTGTAAGATCTTGCAATATTCCCAACGAAATGGAAAATGCTGCATTGTTTAACTGAAAGCAGATTTAGAACTTCGTTTAAATTGCATTAGTCAACATTCCTTTGACTTTATTTGTTGCATATAATATACGATTTCTAGATTTTCAAGTATTCAGCTACATGATATATTTAATCTCAACATGATTTTTTTTCCAAGTGTGTACAAAAGAGAGTATGATAATGGATATTTGGAAACGGCCGAAAACGACACATACGAAATATTGCAATCTCGGTTTGATTGAGACTGTTCATGAGCGGTAGTAAACTATGCTAGCTACCGCTCACGCACGCTAGCCCCGGGTTGAGCAGAACTCAATTTTAATAAAATCAATAGTACACAGTTTTAACCATCCCGAAGATGGCATGCATATGGCGGTGGACATGGAGTTTATTGCTTCCCCATGTCGTACGGCGTATGGTCCCAGAATCTAATAAAATTAAATGCCCCGAAGAGCGAAATAAACATAATGGTATTTAGTTGGGAACAGCGGTTATGAAGCCTGAAAATCACAAAGACACAAACGAATAAGGACAACTTTTGAAACACTTTCGCATTGGGTTTGACACTTTCTTGATTGGGGCAAATGTGAATACATTACTCCAATTGTCTAAAAAACAGTTAAGCTTTAAAAACGTGTTTAAGCTATTATTTGTTCATGTAAAGGGAACATGTAGTAACAGACCGTTGATTGACTGAATTTCAGCAACACAAGAAAACACACAATTGTTTAAGCTATTATTTTTTCATGTAAAGGAAAAATGTATTAGCAGACCCTTGATTGACTGATATTCAGCAACACAAGAAAACACAATTTGCCATTTTTTAAGAGTTTTTGAATTCGAATTTAGGTTGTTTTATTTTAAGCCAATTTCTTAATGACATATATCCCGTAACTGACTGATTTCAACCACATGGGTTTGCACATTACAATTTACCTTTACTGATCTGTGTTGCTCTTAGCAACTTATGGTCCATATTTATGTAACGGGATAAACTAATGCATTTATAAGTGGTTCGATCATTATAGCAATGCTGACTGAACAGAATCAGAAATATTTGCGAAATACCAGATCTGCAAATACAATTTTCTACTTTTAGAAACCAAAACTACTGAATTCAGTCGATTATAGAGATACAAAATGAAATACTAAACAGGTACTTAATTGGTACTAAGTGATTGAAAGAGTAAACACAGGGACTGTTTTTTAGTGTACCTTTACGCAACCAACAAGGATTTTTTTAAAACTAAAACTCAAATCTTTAACTTGAAATTTAAAAGTCAAGCCTCCCGGAATAGTTATCTAGATCTCAAACCTCCCGGATTAACACATGTGAACTAGTATCGCAACAGCGTGTAAACCATTTTGCGAACGTATGTGAACTGCGGTTCATGTGATTATATATCGGCACCTAAACGTTTTAGCTTACTGTTCGTTTCTTCGTAAAGATCGCTCACTGCCGAGTTTTCTTTTTTATCATGTAGGTCTGCACAATTCTGCCGAGAAACAGAGTGCCTGAGATAAACCTTATCTCGGCAGTTACGTTCCGATGCCGTCAGGAGCATTTCTTTTGATGACGTCAGCATCTCTTTTGAAGACGTCATGGTATATTTGATGACGTCTGGGTAGTTTTGAACGGAAAAAAATTGGGGAAAATATAGGGAGAAAAAGGTAAATTAAATGATTTTAAACGATCAACACGATAAATAGAATATCATGTTAGTGCCTGATCCTATCCAGCAACACAAGAAAACAAGAAAACACAATGCCTCGGACTTCATTTGTTTCTCAGCCTCACCTGATAAACTGGATATGATCAGGCACTAACTTGATATTCTCTATATAACGGTTCAAGCTCAGGATAGGTAACCATTGGCTTCTAATTACGTAGTAACAAATAACCCCGCGTTTGTTTTACATATATGTCAATTATACCTATCAAACTCGTAAAACTATGGATACTTTTGCCATAAGATAACATCAAATGTCAGTTTATTTTATATGAACACATAATCATGATGAAATATCATACGATACTTGTTTCAGAATTGTGATCCGAGTAAGTTCCATATATTATAGGATAACATGTAATACTTATAGAGTGTATGTGTTTTCAACCTCTGCCCAATCACTCAAAAAGTAAAGCAATAATACTAAAAGAAGGAATCCCTTCGACGCAACGAATACAGTCAAGAGAGAAACGTAAGTGACTCGGTTTTATTGAACTTGTTCATGAGAGGTAATACATTGTTCAACACCTTTCACGCTCCCTTATAACCCACTTAAGCAGTATTTTACGTTAAAAACATAAGCAGTGAGTTGGATTATGCAAAATATTAAGTTGCCTACTAACAATATTCTTTTACCTAAAATAGTCTCATTATTCAAAATTTGTGCGCGTGATAGTTTATGAAATCATAAATCTGTCTTATGTATAAATATAAACACTTCATCATAATATCTTAAAATTAGTAGTTCATGTTTATCATTAAATGTTGGAATTAGTAGTTATTTGTATCAAAATTAATCATGCACGTTACAGAATTTTGATATTGTTCACTAGTTTCTAGCAGCCGTAATGTAATCTATATATATATGTGTGTGTGTTTAGACAAACAAGTGTCAGACAAACCGTAGGATTGTGTAGAATAGTATTGCATATATACTCTGTAAAAAAAGTGTTGGACCATGGCAGTGTTCGAACTCGTACAATGATCGATCAACCATGACATTCCACCATAACCCTTATTATCTCAGTTGATAATTCACAATAGATCAACAATCAACAATAATTATCGTTAACAATGTAAGTTTGCAAAAAAATAATAATCGTTTTATTGGTTACTCGAATGTCTGTAACTGTTATTGTTTTTATGGACTTTGCAACATTTTTTACAGACCCTTTGTGCGTCTTTTTTAAAAATCTAATCTTGTTTGGAATTTAATGTTTCTGGTATCAAATTAACCGGGTAGGGTAGACCTTGGTTACTAAATAAAGATAAATAAATTATATCCACTAGTTCCAAAACTTTTTTTACCGAGTATATTAATCATTTTAAATATCATTGAATACTGTCGGTATTCTAAACATTTAAAATGTTAAAATTGTACAGCTATTCTACTTTATTTTGCTATCGTTGCACAATGGTTTCTCGTAGGCATATGTGGGATTGTCTTCTTTAACACGCAATGGACTTACGTCTGCACCATCAAGTTTTCACTTTTCATTATTGCATTTGGCGTTATAGCAATGCCCTTGAAACTCTAGACATTGCCCAGACTGACTTAAATGATTAGATGAAATATTTGTCACGATTATGTGAAACAGTGAGTGTGGTATTTCAGAATTAATTAAGTCAAGTGATACATAATGAATAGTAACAGTCGCAATGAACATAAATGGATACAAGACATGCGAATGAATCACGGTATCTTTAATGCATATACTGCTGACAGACGATACAAAATTATCCATTAAAAGAAGATATAGAAGTTGAACAGGACATTAATAAGGAGAAATAAAAGCCAAGGCATATGACATCACAAACATAAACGGGTTGACAATAGGGCTGCTGCCTTCGAACGACTGGCAGCAAAAATGCTGATTGTTATTCAAATCAGGTTCCATGGGGCAACACTTGTCAGATTTAATATTTTTAGAACTTTTCTTATTTTTATATTATTTTATAGTGTAAAATATTATGCTGATATAAATATAAATAAATACTGAAAAGGGAATCCCTTGGAAGCAACAAACGCAAACAAGAGAGAAAAGTAATAGACTCGGTTAATGAGTCTGTTCATGAGCATGATTGTGAAGTTTAAAACCTCTCACGGCGTAATTGATGTTCTATGTTAAAGCCACAAGGACTGGGCTTGATTTGTAGTCGAGGAAACTTTTTACGCCCGCCATAAAGCACTACAAAGGCTAGTGTAAATGTCAATAAATACTGAAAAGTGGATCCCTTGTAAGCAACAAACACAAGCAAGAGACAAAATTAGCAGATTCGGTTGTATCGAATCTGTTCATGAGCGGTAATATAGTATGGTTCCATCCTGAAAATCCATTTCTATGTCTATCATCCTGTTTAATAGAAACCCTTGTTTACTATTCTAAATCTCCTAAGCCTTTATTCCAAGAGCTTTATTGTTGGCATAACATTCTCATCCGACAAAGCTTACTAGTATACGGCATTTACTGCAGATATAGTATATACTGTTTATATACATATTTATTTTGAAACCAGTTGAATCTAAAATATTAACCAAACGCAAGCACGCATGCTAACATCGGCGTAGCTAGTATTATACATGTTCATGCTTATACATGTTAACATCGGCGTAGCTACTATTAGGCCATATAGACCCGGGCCTATACATCAATTTGAAAAAAAAAAGGAAAATCCAAAAATGCAATAAAAGCTGAAGCCGGAATGGGAGGGGAGATGTGGGGTGAGGGTGGGGTTTAAGGGTCAACATGTTTTCTTATTTTATTTTACAGTGTAGGACATTCAACTTTGTCAAATGTTAATTATCAAATTTGTCAAGAAATATTTCTTCAAAACCACACAAGTGTTCTGTCAGATATATGCCAAAACGCACCATTACAAAGCTTAGTTTGAATAAAACGTCGTGAGAGCAAGTCCCCTGGATTGTCAGGCCTATACATACATTTCAGGTGAGCTAGCCCCTGGTTAACTTTACAATACAGGCATCACTTTTTAATATGAAATTCAAATAAGAAAACTGTATTCTTGTTATACTCCTTACATGTTTATAGCTGATGTATAGAGTTATATTAGACTGCTCAAACAAAAGATAATGAATGAATGGTGTTTTACGGCACGTCGACACATAAATAGGTCATATTGTGCGCAAAAACCGAAGAAAGATGAAGAAATTAAGTAGTAATTAAAAACAAATGTAAATATATAAAGATAAAATTATTAAAAAATAAGGGATGATATGGTAGTAATATAAACTATATATGTAAATCAACAAATGCCCACCAACGGGTATATAAACAAGTAATTATATATCAGAACTCATTATAATGATTTATATAGTCTGATTTCTTTCACGAAATCTAAAGCAAGACTAAAAACTATAGTATCCAATATACTCTTTCATAGTATTAACATTGTACCTTTGACGCATAGGATCAAAGTCTACATATTCCAACAAGATGGGTTGACCGTTAACGGTGCAAAGCAGGGTATACATTCTGGTCATTGATCAGCTTCTAATAAATATGAATGAATATAACGTGTATGCCCTATCCTGCACCGGAATAGGAAAGCTTGTTCTCGAAACATGGGTCTACTAAAAGAACGCCATTCTCCACTTAACGGTTTAATTGAATGGAGTTTATTGCTAACTGACAAATCCCAAGCGGCTTGCCAAGAGTTACGAATAAATGTGTTAATCAGTAATTTAGCATTAGATATATGTAAACCTAATTCTGCTTTAGCAGCACTATCAGCTCTAATTACCACGTATTCCTATATGGCTTTGAAGCCAGCAGAAAATAATAACATTATCAAATATAAGAGAATTGTACTTTTCTAAAAGCTGAAACACAACTGGGTTATCATGTTTCATATTACCCAGTGCTTGAAGAGATGAAAGGGAATCAGAAAATATTACAAAATTTTCATCATCAGATTCCTGAATATAATTTAAGGCAAGTTCAGGCAAGTTCAATTGCCTTAAGTTGAGCTGGAAAGATAGAGGCCTTGTCAGGCAGGCGGCTCTTTATGCTGTGTTTGTGAACAACGGCTGCTGCAGCTACCTTATCTCCATCTTTAGACCCATCTGTGTATATATGTTGAAAGTTACTGTATTTCGATTTAATTTCATTAAATTTCCTTTGAAAGACAGTAGGGTCTGTACTGGATTTGTTACTATTACTAAGATCAAAAAGAATTGTTGGTGATTCCAAAGTTCACGGTGGAATGTGTGGTACTTTGTACTTGGCAATCAAATTTGATTTCAGTGTCTCTTAATTTTGGTTTAATACGAAGACCAAATGGTCGAACGGCCTTCGGTTTTTTATCAAAAAGAGGTTACTAGGATTAAAAAAGTAACTAGGATTAAAAACATTATCAAAGTTGGGTTTGAAGGGTTAGAGTTTAATTTAATGTCATACTGAAGGGCTAATTTGTTCTGTTTATGAGATGATGGTTCATTAGCTTCAACATATAGACATTCGGCTGGTGATGTACGAAAGGCACCTAAGGCGAGTCGTAATCCTTGATTTATGTATAGGATCGAGCATCTGCAAGTATGACTTGCGAGTCGATCCATATACTATTGAGCCGTAGTCCAGCTTGGATCTGATAAGAGATCTATAAAGTTGTAAAAGTACTTTACAATTTGCTCCCCAATTAGTGTTTGTAACAACTTTAAGTAAATTAAGAGCTTTAAGGCACTTGGTCTTCAAGTATTTAAGGTGTGGTATAAACGTTAACTTACGGTTGAAAATAAGACCAAGGAATTTTGTTTCATCCACTACTGGTATTGGTGACCCTTCCAGTGTTACATGTAGATTAGGGTCTTTATGATGTTAACGAAGTTGACAAAAGTGCATACAATTCGTTTTAGATTTAGAAGATTTAAAACCGTTTTCATCCAACCAGGTCTGAAGTTTATTCAGACATTGTTGAAGTTGTCTCTCAATAGTGTTCATGTTTTTTGCACGATAACATATAACAAAGTCGTCAACATATAGAGAGCAATGCACACCAGGACTGATGCATTTAACTATACTGTTATTTTGTATAATAAAACGGTGACAGTGAGTATTCTGCCCTGTGGCACACCCATCTCCTGTTCATGAATGTCAGAGAGGGTTGAACACATTCGGACACGAAACTGTCTATCATCTAAACAATTCTCTATAAGAATTGGTAATCGGCCTCGAAGACCAAGATCATAAAGATCATTCATGATACCGTGCTATAGCTTTATCCAAGTAAACAAAAACAAATAATAGTCTGTTGTGCCTCGTTGGCGCCGCCACTTTGATACTTTGCTATCAGTTTGTTGGATTCCAGGTACGAAACGAGTCTCTCATTAATCATTCGTTCCATGGTTTTACATATACAACTCGTTAAAGCAATAGGGCGATTATTTATTGGGTCCGTATGATCCTTTCCAGGTTTGGGGACTGGAATAACGATTGCTTCCCGCCAAGAATCGGGGAAGTTTCCTGTCACAAAACCTTATTAAATATATCAAGAAGTGTAGAGAGACAGGTTTCAGGTAAATGTTTTAATAATTGATAATGGATATCATCAGGACCAGCTGATGTATCATGAGCTGTTTTAAGAGATTCTCGAAGTTCTTTAAGAGTGAACAGTTATTGTATTTCGCAATTTTTCGACTTGAAATTCAGCTTCTTCTTTTCTTTTAGTTTCTTATTTTTAAGAAAAACAATTGGCTGACAATTTTCAGAAGAAGAGTTTTTAGATAATTTAAGGACCACACAAAAGAACAGTAAAAATTACTTAATCTTTAATATTATAGATTTCATATATAAACTTAATACATGTGTGTAATGTAACAATTGTAAGAGAATACAACTAAACTTAAACATTGAAAAGAACTACGGTAAATTATTCAATTACAGATCAATTAAAAATGACCCAGATCTAAACATGGTCCTTAAATTATTTTGAGAAATATATATAAGTTTTGTAGTCTAAATTACCAAACACGAATTAATATACAAACAGGTATACAAGTCGAACAGAAACAGTTACAGTCAAAGTACACTGTTGAACCACGCAATCAAAACAACAAATACAAGATTGCATATAAGCAAAATATGTGAAACCGCAAACATAAAAGGAATGACAAGTTGAACTCATAACTTAAATCAGCACCATTTTATGTACAGTGATTAAATATGCTGACCATATGTGACATACACTCACCATGAGCCGTGATGTCTCATAGATTGCTGATTCAATTGTTTTTGCAATGTTGCTAATGATCACACTTTTAAATTATTTGCACTATACTATACTGAAGCGAAAAAGAAACGCAACTCGGGATTTCCGCTATATATCGTATGTACACTATGCTGCTGTTAATCGAATGGTACATGGCTACGTAAGACCTTTTCTTTCGGAAAAAAACTAGAACAACACATAACATAGTAAATAGTATTCCTTCAAAGTTGCTTTAGTTACAGAGTACCCGTTTGACTCAAGCATGTGAGCAAACTTAGGATGCAACATTTTACAAACTCTTTACGTTAAATACAGTACTGAAATTGCTCATTTTTGAAAGTTTATGAATTTCTTGTTACAAAGTGTACTGTGATTAAAAAGTCTACAGCATCACAGTTGTGTCCTTTCTCTAGCTAACTGCAACATTTATTTTACAAAACATCTTGGGATTTCTTTGGAATATTATGTGGAACTAAGTGTGCGGTATATACACAATATAGCGAAAATTCCCGAGTTGCGTTTCTTTTTCGCGCAGTATATATTGAGACATGTCCCAGTTGGCCAGAGTCGATATATGTACGTCTGGTTCGAAATATATACGAATTCCCAAGATGAATTGATGTCTGGCTCAGTGACAAGTATTGGGATGGTTGTCTTTTCTCTTGCATCATTTACGAAACTTAAGTGAATTTGGATAATGTGTAAGCTGTACAAAAGCATCAATTTTAATCATCGAATAACAGTTAGAAGCAACTATCGTTGCACAAGCCGATGTCAAAAACCTCTTCAAGACAGTTTTGGGTTAAATATTCACTTTTCGTTTATTGAGGGGAAAATATAATTGGACAATGACCCGTATGTTCGGGTAGGCAATTGAAACAATGTGAGTGTTCTACTGTTTGAGCCTAATGTGTCGTTAAGTGTTTCTACGACAACCTTTTGTCTTTAAAGTCGATTTAAAGAGTATCAGGTATAATACACGTGTCTCAATTAACTGAGGTTAAGTTGTTTCCAGCACAAAATGAATGAAACGGTGTTAAGTCGTTTTTTTTATTATTATAATAAACCGTCCTTTAAAAGTGTAGAAATAAATTATGAATCATAGAATGTAGCCTAGAAGACTTTATAACTTGCAGTTTGCATCTGTAGTTGTTCAAATAATAAACTATGTTAACCATTCAAATCAGAAAGTACCATAAGCAGTTGTGATTGTTTCATATATGTATTTTATTAATTCAATATTATAGTTTACAATTTAACCAATTGTGAAGTGTAAAAGTTTTATTCTGACTGTAATGTATAATGACAAGAGTTGATATGTTCTTCCCCGTTAGAACAATGTAAACAAGAATAGTATTTTATTATATTAAACATAAACACAATAAAAGTTAAACTTTTTATAACAATTGTGTTTAAATTAGAAACAAATCTAATAGTGTACGTAACTGAAGCATTCATTTTATTAATCAAATCCTTCATATACTGATTTTAAGCTAGTAGAGTTCTTATTTGACAATTTCTTTTTTAGATCAGAGCATAGGATTAGACAGTAAGCTTCCAAATCATTGTATGCCTTTACTTTAATACTAGCTGTAATGAAGCACAAATCACTAACACATAATATTGAATTCCAACAATCTTCAATTTTAAAATATGTTAAACTTGAGTACACTTTTTCCATTAAGTTGTTGCTATCTATGTGCTTAATTTTCATCATCCAATTTCAAAAATCAGCAGATTTAATTGCATACCATTTATCAAGCTACAATGAACCTAATTTCCCCAGCAAAAAAAAAAACAATAAATAAAAAAACAGAAAGACATTATATATTGTTTTACAATAATTTAATTTCATCGAAACTTCAGTTTGCTTTCCCGTACATCGATGTAAATTCCTATATCACAATAAATAAGGCAAATTGAGAAATGTAACATGTGTTTGTATCTGTTGTAGTCTCATCATCGCCGTGATATTCATTGTCCATAAATATAGGAAACAATTATTAAATACAGAATTGTTCTCGTGATTCCTAAAAACCTACTACTGCCCTGTTAGGCATTTACTGCAGACTAGCACATTTCGAAATACTGTTACGACAGCTCAAGCTGGTTCATCAGGGGATTATAGGGTCATAACAGGTAACTCTTACCCACTGGCGGACCGAATAAACGAGACAGTACAGGTTACATACTTAGCCGCATAAACATGCTATATGAGTTCAACCCAGGGATGATCATGCATATTTGAATTATAATGCATTTCTGGTCAGCCAGTGATAATTTACTCAATTACCTGGGAATAATGAGATATATGGTCCTATAGAAACCACAGCACCCTAACACAGTGGCACCATAGGTCCGTACTGTACTGCAAACAAGGACTTGATAATACAAAGAAGGAGACAAAAAACAACAGAAAGGGTGGTGAACTACCGACTTGGAACGGTCAGTAGGCAATAAGGCCTACTGGTTAGCTTGAATCGATTTTATATGCGCACAATCCTCGCTATTATTCTGTCTTCAGCGCCCAGATAAAGACAGTGTAAACAAAACTACATCCCATCAAAAGGAATTCTCTAACAATAAAGTCCACATCCAGAAAAACTAACTAAAGAAACACATACAAAATAATAAACATCTCAGGATGTATCCAGAATCGTACTGAACAACCATAGTAGTTGCAGCTAAAGAGAAAACCAATCTAGGGTACGACCGGAAAACCCGAGGGACGAAAGCTCATGCACCCACCTTCATTAGTTGGGGTTTCAGTAGGTGAAATCATGAAATCACAGAGTCCCAAGAGTTAGCCCAGTCATCACACAAGTGACAAGTGAAGCGTAATGACTGACTGTAGAGGGGTCAATCACTAAACACGCAGTGTGCTGTAAACCAAAGAGTTATAAACCGTTAAGCGGATTAAAAAAAAATTATGTTCGCCATGTTTAATACAGTGGGGGAATATACTATCATTTCAGCATCACTTGTAACTCTTTGTTGTGTGAGTTTAACACAATAATTCTATGTAACTATATAATTGACAACAATGATACTTTTGATGACAACTCATACTCAACCATTATAGCCTACTTGTCCATTGTCTAGACTTTTCACAGACGATACTTAATACAGAAAGAGGAGATCCTGTCATGCCCTCTAGCACCGGCTTAAGCGCTATAACTTCAAAGCCGCCTGTTCTGGGTTCGATAATCCCACAGGCCAAGTAATAATAATACTTACTGCAGTCTAGCCCATGTTTATGAATAAACACCTCTCATGCTCCTAGCACCGGTTTAAGCGGTATTGCTTCAGAGTTTCAAGCGTTTACGTGGCCGATGGGTTAACGATGTTGCGTTGTAAACTTTCACTCCTCTCATCGATGCGGGTTCGAATCCAACCGGGAGCTCGACTTGTATGAGAGGAAGTGTCGATGCGTACATAACGTGATATTTACAATGGATATCTACCCAATTCACCATACACCCCCGCTGAACAAGTATTTTTTTAACGTTAAAAATTCTCTTACAGAATGTTAAGTGTTTTCGCTCTATTCCCCGTATTTATCTCTGATGCATATCCCAATATTGAAGCAACACATGAGTCATATAATTGACAAAGTATCTTAGGTTTCATCTTAAATTGACGGCAATTGATTAATAGAACATGTAAGGCCTTCAGTGCCTTTCCAGCTAATTGTTCTTCGTTGAAATTGCCAGTGTAATTAAAAACAGCACCTAAGTAATTAAAATCGTTAACATGGTTAACTACATCTAACAACTGGCCATTATAAGTAAACATTTCATTCTGTAATAAACGACGTCGTTTTCTAAAAACAATAACTTTAGTTTTTAAAAAAATCACCTCTAAGCTCCAGTTGTTACAATATAAATAAAGCAATTAAAGACTGGTTTGTATATCTTCAGGAGAGTACCCTAAGATTATCATGTCATATGTTAAAAGAAAAGATATTAAAACAATATCATCAATCTTATGACCTGAATCAATTTTGTTTGTAATTATAATTCCAAGTGTTCAATAAACAAGGCGAACATTATCGGCGAGATTACCTCCCCTTTGCGTAATTCGACCGCATACTCGAAGAACTCAGAGTATGTATTACATGATCTTTCACAATAATTTACCTTTTGCTACATATCTCGATTAATGCATAAAAGTTTCCTTGTATTCCAAATTTATACAATTTTAACCATAATGCATTTCTATAAATACAATCGAAGGCTTTTTTATAATCTACAAATAAACAATATAGCCGTTTATTATCATTTAAATATTTATGTACGATTGTTAACAAAACAAATAATGCATCCACTGTTTTCTAAAACCGAATTGCGAGTCAGAGATTATATTAATTTCTTCACAATATGTTGTTCAGAATAGATGTAAATATCTTAGCTAAACAGCTGACTAATGTTATCCCCCTATACTTATTTACATCGTGTTTGTCACTCCCTTTGTACCTTCAGTCCACTTTGCGGGTAAAATCCGCTATCAAGTATTGCAGTAAATATATCACATAAAGGAGAAGACGATATATCGATACTCTCTATAACATATTGATTCATCAAAAAATCAATGCCCGTCGATTTATCTCCCTTTAGTTTTTTCACAACCTCTAAAATTTCAGAAACTGTTTTTTTTTCTATCTAATTAATCAATAATACATTCATTTGTTCTGCAATATATTATTTCCAAGCTCTGAAAAGTATTTGTGAAAAAATTCTAAACAAATATTGCTATCATTTTTTTTGTTATTTTTTAAAAATATTTTCAGAAATACTTTGGTTTTGAGAAACAAAGATTTTTTAATTTCTATTTTATTTTGCTTTATATTGTTTCCTCTTTTGTCTAACAAGATTTTTATAGTATATTTTGCGTACAAAAAACGGTTTTCTATTATCATCAGATTTACATATATTGAATGCGCGCAAAGATTTTTGATATATAAGTTTTGTCTCAGTGCACTCACTATCAAAATATTCTTTGTTTTTTGATAATAATATTTCCGTAGGTATTGCCTTCTTGTTATGAACAGTTCATGGTTTACAATGGTAAAACTATTTATAAGGTCATTAATGGAATATTTATTTATAATATCAATAGTTTCTGTTAAATGGTTAAAGTCAGATAATTTAGAATTAATCCCAGTTCTAAATGCATCTTTAAAATCAGCATTCCAACTGTATTTAATCTCCCTTTTATCCTCTGTTTCACATGATTGAATATTACAATACACAGCAAACTAAATAGGCGCAAGGTCGCTCCATTGATTGCATGACTCAATATTAAAATCACTAATACATGAAAAATTGCATTCTTTAGCATGTTTAGTGAGTATATAATCTATAACAGAAGAACCGTTAATTGTAGCATCTGTACTCAAGTATACAGCGGACCATCGGGAACATAGTTATCCTGATCAATAAAATCAGTAAAATGGTCATGTACAATATAATCATTTCTTAAACCAACTCTACTATTCCAGTCACCAATGACATATACTGAACCATATTTTTCAAAGTCATAAATATAATTCTGCAATAAATCAAAAACGTCAATACTAGAAATATTATAGGTTGATGAATCTTCACACCACAAATAAATCCCACATATATATACATCATCATCAAAATTTAAAAAAGCTTTGTCAAGTTTTAACCAAATTATTGTGTCGCAATGATTACGTACTATTTCAATATCATTTTTAAGTGTTTCTTTATATAGAACAGCCGCGCTAGCACTTGCTCGTTTAGCGTTTCGATGCTGAAATTTCCTGTACAGATTGTGTGACATAAAACCGGAAAAGTCAGTTCTTATACAAAGATGAAGAGGTCTCACAGAAATACGATATCGATATTAGAGATAATATTCATAAAATCGTCCGACTCATTAACTTTCCAGGACAGCAGTCGCATATCACCCTTTCTGTGCTCCTAACTTTTCTCTGATCTCACCGGCTTTCCATCTATGTAAAGAGTGTCATAGGACAACCGAGCTCTCTTTCCATTCTTCTTTGCATCTTTGAGTTTCGGGAGAAGCTGCCTTCGTTTCTCTACAACCTCCCTTAGAAACTGCTCGTGCACAAAATAATCTGTATGCTCCAAGATTTTCCACTGCTTTCTTGCCATTCCCGCTCCTTGAACAAATTTGGCCACTATCTTATTGGTAACTACTATTTGTCCCATTCTATGTTCAATTGCCATATTATCGACCAAGTCCTGGGCTATCTTCATTTCCTTTGTCAAAAAGACACGAAGAACATGTTCACAATATTCAAGCACCCAAACCGGCCTCATGTATATTTGCAAACACAAGATTGATCCTCATTGATTGTGACTGCATGTAAACAAGTTCGTCCCTCCAGTTGGACAACCTAATCGTTGAAAACACCAAGAGAAAGGTCTATACACTCAACTTTCACTCCTCGGATTTTAGGTGTTAATCGTGTAATAGTTTCCACATTTTTGTCATTACTTTTTTTAAAAACTGTCTACTTACTTCTCCAGTGACTCTAGGGATTCTTGTCTCTTATCCATACCACCGATTCTATCGTAAATCTTCTTGAAATATGCCATTACATCAGATATATATTCATGTATCGATAACTATCGAGTAGAAAAGGCGGCTCATGTCTGCGTTTTAATAAATGTTTCCAATTGTTGTCGATGCCGTTCACTTGATTAGAAAGAAAAAATGTTCCCTTGTCGCATTCGATTGCTATTTTGCTGCCATAGTGTAACTATGTGTTATGTTCTTGATAGACAAATGGCATCAACTATAGCCAAAACACGTATTCTGTAACATTGAAATGCACGAAACGTTCACATTATTTACCGGCCTCCATATACAGCTCCAAACTGCAGTTACTTTAAGTCGGACTCGTTTCCATGAATTGTTGAGGATGTTTTGCAGACGAATACATACACGCGTATAGTATTTCATCCACTTGGGTTTACCCTTTGATATAATGTCCCAGTCCCAATTTAATTTGAAGCGTGTGGCAGCTGAACCCAGTCAGGAAAACAGATGCAGAAATATGTATTAATAATGTTCCAGTCCAAATTTAATTTGAAGCGTGTGGCAACTGAACACAAGTCTAGTCAGGAAAACAGATGCAGAAATATAAATATGTAATGTCCCAGTACCAATTTAGTTTGAGGCTTGTGGCAACTGAACCCATGTCGTCAGGGAAACAGATGCAGAAAAATGTTCGAAAATGTTGCTCCTTGACTGTAAGGGGAGGGGAATAAGCCAAAACGGGAACAAATATTTTACTGTTTAAAGGGACACACGGCAATCTTGATGTTTTTAAAACTCACGGCGTCCCGCTTGTTTTTCAGGATAACTTACATTTGTTCAATCATTAATATTAATTATAAGAATAGTAATAAGCACCTTCTATTGCATATTATTCAATTTGGTATTATTGCATCAGTAATATATTAAAACTTAAAGTAAAACATGACGGGAAAGTGAATACTTCAATTTTTAAATGTAACCAGGTTAAAAGTAAACATGATCCTGAATATATAAGCCGAGACACCCATTTCAAACACTTCAAGATTGCCGTGTGTCCCTTTAAAGAAGGATACAAGCTATGCAATTTGTTTACTTCAAGAAACACACTTAAATGTGCACCTATCACAAACTTGGAAAAGCGAATGAGGAGGTAAATCATTTTGTAGCGGATGTAAAAACAATAGTGAAGGCGTTGGCATTTTACTTAACCCTCATTTCCCACTTACGGTGTTAAATTATACTGAGATAGTCTCTGGCCGATTACAATCAATTGATTTGAAAAGTGATAATACGCATTTAACGCTGATAAACATATACGGCACAAACAATGATGACAGCTATTTACTTGATAAATTACAAACAGATATGTTAGAAAATGTAGACAAACATTTTGTCATCGGGGGAGATTTCAATACTGTATTAGAACAACGGTGGATAAAAGGAACGGAAGAAAGCACATGCATACTACTTGTCGCAATAAACTAGAAACAATACAGGAAACCTGTGAATTAACAGATGTTTTGAGAATACAACATCCACACCAAAAACAATATTCTTGGCACTCTAAGCATAAACCACCAATATTTTGTAGATTTTATTGTTTTCTCATTTCGAATAATCAAGTAAATATTACAACAGCAACTGACATTAAGGCCGGGTACAAATCGGACGTCGACACATAAATACACTCAAGTGATATGAAAACGCAACACGGGAATTTCCGCTATAAATTGTATATACTGCACACTTAATTGCACATAATATTCCAAAGAAATCCCAAGATGTTTTTTAAAAAGAAAGTTGCAGTTAACTAGAGAAAGGACACAACTGTGATGTTGTAGACGTTTTAATCACACTACAATTTGTAACAAGAACTTCATAAATGTTAGAGTAGCTCTTTGAAAAATTGAGCTAGTTCAGTACTGTATTTAACGTAAATAGTTTGCAAAATGTTGCATCCTAAGTTTGCTCACATGATTGAGCCAAACGCGTACTCTGTGAATAATGAAACATTGAAGGAATACTATTTGCTGTATTATTTGTTGTTTTAGTATTTTTTCCAAAAGGAAAGGTCTTACGTAGCCATGTACCATTCGATTAAAAGCAGCATATTGTACATACAATATGTAGCGGAAATTCCCTTGTTGCGTTTTCATATCACTTCAGTGTAGGTCATATTGCGCTCAAAAAACGACGAAAGATGAAGAAATTAAGTAGTAATTACAAATTAAGGTAAATATATAAAGATAAAACTATTAAAACATAAAGGATCAAATAACTCTTTCATAGTAATAACATGGTAGTATCTTTGACGCATAGGATCAAAGTCTACACATTCCAACAAGATGTGTTTGACCGTTAACGATGCAAAGCAGGGTATACATTCTGGTAATTGCTCAGCTTTTAATAAATATGAATGAGTATAGGTTACATTAAATTGAACAATAGTCTGATTTTAGAAAATGCATATCAAGAACAAATAAAACAAACTACATGTACCGCAGAGGTCGCACACATCAATAAAGATGCCAATCCAAACATACTATGGGAAATTATAAAAGGTTCTATTCGAAACGACACAATTAGGTATGCAACAAACAAAACGAAACAAGATCAGTTAAAGGAAACACAACTTCAAAAAAATGATATCCAACATTTAGAAACCCGCATGTTTCAAACTGAAATTGAGATAGATTCTGCTGAATATTTAAAGATAGAAAAGATAGAAAACAAACAGAGCTAAATAACATTATAGATCATAAAATAAATGGTATTATAATTCGTTCGAAAGCGCAAATGGTCGAAAGTAGTGAACAAAATTGCAAATTAGTTTCAAATAGTACGAATAAAGTCTGAAAATAAAACTTTATCACACGTTAACGTAAATGGCAATATCATAACAAATCAAGTAAATCTATTAGACGAACAAAAATACATATTATGAACAACTATATAAACAGTAACCGATTAGTTTATTAAATGTGGATTATATGATCGCAACTAATATATTGCAAATATAATAAAACAGATAATTTCTTCAATCATAAGCAGCGCGCAAACAGGATTTATTAACATGATTAAAGGAAGATATATTGATGAAAATATACGACTAATATTTGTATTGTTGGATTTGGTAGACGAACTTCAATTACCCGCTCTATTATCATTTTCAGACTTCGAAAAGGCTTTTAATTATAATTATTAACCACGAATTTATGTTGAGACATTAAAACATTCAATTAAGGAGATTCTGTGATTAACTGTGTTAAAATGTTTTATAATAAGACAAACAGTTGAGTAACAATCAATGGACATATGTCACCATTTTTCCCCATACAAAAAGGCGTTTGTCAGGGTTGTCCATTTTCTCCTTTTATATTTATCATTTGCTATGAACTTCTGTCTTGTGAAAAATCTAACAATAAATCTATTAAACGAATTAACCTAGCTGGACAAGAAATAAAACATACGTTATTTGCAGATGATGGGACATTATTGCAGATGATGGGACATTTTTTACCAATGGAACGAAATATTCGGTTGAAAAACTGATGGATGTCTTAAACAATTTGAGCTACACATCCGGTTTAAAGCTTAACATTAAAATATGTAACATACTAAGAGCAGGCTCCCTGAAACACTCCAATTTAAAAAGCAATTTCAGTGGAATTCGTATGCAGCAATACCATTAGGAATGGTTTTTCATACAAACAAGAATGGCAATTTTACTTTACTGAAACTTTGAGCCAAAATTACAAGATTTTAAAAAAACTGCTTTAAGCAATGGCAACATAGAAAGCTTAATGGGTAAAATAACTGTTATTAAATCATTTGCACTTTCAAAGCTAGTTTATCCACTCTCGATTGTACAATATCCACCTCCAGATAAAATAAAGCAAATAACAAACATTATGTCTGACTTTATTTGGGATGGAAAACCTGATAAGATAAACAGAAAAAAACTTTAATACAAGACTAATCTAAAGGAGGACTAACAATGACAGAATAATAGGTATCGAAAAATTCGCTACATCCTTAAGGGCCAGTTGGATAAAAAGAATTTTGGATAAAAAAATCATGGAATATAGAAACATATACACAAACAAACTAAAAACCTATGGAGGAGATTTTAGTTTTGATTGCAAATTAAGCGATAAGGACATAAAACAGTATTTTCATAAAACTCTTACTTTACAGTTGTTATGACATATTGGAGTAAAATACAGATAAGCAAAAAAGAAAAAGCGTAGACCAACAGTAATATGGAATAATTCTGAAATACAAATGGCAAATAAAACATTATTGTATAATCAATAGTATCATGAAGGAATAACACAGTTAGAAAGATCTAACTAGATTATATAATATACCCGTATCTGATTATCTAAAATACGCGGCTCTAATATCAAATATACCAATGGTTTGGATAATAAAACTGAAATCGGAAGGTATAAGCATTGGAAGTGTAACTAACATTAAAGATAAACTGTTAAAACAAAACAACCGAACAAGCTACTATACAGTCATCAGTTTCAATCAAAAACAGCTGTAAAAATAGCTCTACAGAAAAGGTGGGACGAATTATTTCTAAACAGTAATCTAGAATGGGGACGAATTTATGAAAGAACATTTAAACAACAAATATATATAAAGTTAAGAAATTTTCAATATAAATAGCTTTTTCGAATAATTCCAACAAATAAACTTTTATTTAAGCAGCAGTTAGTTCGTTCTAACCTTTGTGGGTTTTGCAGTATGTATGTTGAAAGTATAAAACACCTATTTTGGGATTGTAATCATGCACGGAAGTTCGGAACGGATCTGACATAAATGCTGAAGGAAAGTAATCTAAACGTATCAATTAACTTTGAAACAATATCTTTTGGAATACATGATACAAACTGTTTTAAAAAAGCCCATAACTTTGTAATTATGTGTGCAAAACATTTTATTTTTACCAACAAATGCAGACAAACCATTCCGAGTTGCGAAATGTTTATAGTTCACCTTTTTAAAAAAATGATATCGAAAAACAAATAGCAAGGATGAATGATAAACTACAACAGCACGAATTCAAATGGAGTTATTTCTTACAAATAATAACAATTGTATAGCAAACTTAAACTAAACTGGCAATCAGTCTATCTTTTCTTCCTTCTATCTGTCATATCCACCTTTACCTGCTGGTACAAATAAGAATGGTGGTCGAGAGTATATGCGAGTGAGGACGAAATGAAGAGTATAGTGTATTTATGAGTGCTTTCGTTAACCAAGAATCTTAAAAGCACCAATTCAGATATTCACCTATTCTGAACAGTATTCGTACCTTACTTGGTTACAGTAAATGATCAACTAATACACTTTTATTTAAGCAGCTTTCTTTGGGTTTAAACAGTATTAATTCAAGAAATGTGATGAACAGTTTTCAAATAATACATGTACAGGATTTGAAAACAAGCTTTCGATGAAAACTTATGTAAATTCATCTCCTTAAATATTCATCTTAATGCATAAGATACGGCTGACATTTTCTGTGTTTATACATGTTAGCATATGATGTAAAATGGCATTTGATAGAATTTAACAGTTAGAAATAGTGATTGTCAAACAGATATAGTGCACGACAGACCAGGTCCTGCCTTATTAATATATTTATATGTTATCCATTAGTGAGTAGCTGATTAGTAATACGTTTTGACCTGACCTTTAGATAAGTGACATGAAAAAAGTAACAAGCACATTTATAACAAGGATGATTTCACCAGTCACATCAGTCCCTCTAGGAATAAGCTCGACACATTGCTATCTAGTTTGCAAATCGTTTCGTTGCTAATATGTACGATTAGACATTTTTGAAAACATGGGCATTATATTGGTCCGACAATTTATTAACACCCAAACAGTAAGTTCTGTTGATATATAATGTATGGTAAGTGTGTAAAAAAAGCTCGTCTTTGATCAATATATCTGGGACAAATTAATAAATAGTGATATGTTGTTTCTATTTGACCGCAAGTGCAGTTTGGACTGTCTATTAGGGAACGCTCGTGTAAATGTTGACCAAGGGAACTACATTTAAGTCTGAGTCTAGCATGTAATACATTTTGTCCTTGGTGGTCTCCAGTATAATAGTATGTTGGGAATTTGGATAAGTTGACTTGAACATTTGTAACATGGCGCTGTTCCTTATGTCCTCGTGTAGGGTGTTCCAGTTGCGAATAACTGATGGTAAAAAAGAATCATGGTATAAACTAGTCCTCGCAGGTACAAATGAAATGTCATTATGATTTTTTAGGTTATAACCAGTTCGATCTTGTAACTGAGTCGGAATGAGTTCACTTAGGTAATTCGGAGTAAGGCTGTTACGCATTTTGTAAAATAATATGAGTTTGTGTTTTTTACGTCTGTCAGCGAGAGTTTCCCATTTCGTTTCCTCATACCGCTTAGATATACTGCATAATTTGGTTGCTCCAGTCACTATTCGCGCTGCCTCGATTTGCATTGCTTGAATATATATATTTTGCTCTAGGGTTCAGTTATTCTAAAATAACATCACCGTACTCTAACAATTGACGTATGAATGAAATGTAAATGCTTTCCAAAGATCTTCTGTCGAAGGAAAGGTTCAAGCTTCTAAGTGTGCCTATTCGTTGCCAAGCACGCGTAACAATATTATCAATTTGAGAACGCAATTTTCCGTCGTTATCGAAAGTTAATCCCAGATGCTTGCGGTTATCGACTTCTTGTATATTAATACTATTCATGATAAGGTCTGGGTGTAAATGTATCCATTAATATAGATTATGAACAATATCGGGCCTAAAATAAGGCATTGTGGATCACCAGCTATAATGTGTGACCAGGTAGAGATAGTGTTGCTTATGACAACGCGTTGCTTTTTGTTTGAAAGATAGAAACAAAACCATTTCAGCAGATTACCTTTAAGCTTTCTTTTGTTTTCCAGTATGCACATTTACTCTCTAGTATACATGTAACGTGGCCCCCTGAAGTACTTTCTGAGCAGTATGAAACCATATACATGTATACAGTTATTGCGGTTAGTACTGCACAGTTGAAGTCCTATTACTCTATAAAAGTGTTTGTTTATTATAGTGTCACCCCTATTGAAAGGGTCAGTCAATTTTGACTTATGAGACACCTTTGTCTTCAACATCATTACTTCCCGATTCCTATTTTTAATGCCAGTCATCAGGCAGGTAGGCAATCGGTAACCGTTATTTAACTAGCTGGCGGTTCACCAACCGGTCTCTCTTCAGCAACAAGCCCGCCTCTGACGGGACTCGTACCTTCGACCTCCGGATTACGAGGCGGATGCCTTAACCACTAGACCACCGTAACTCCGTATGTTTTATATCTAGTTACAAAGATGCATACACAGAGTGTGATCATGTTGTATATCATGAAACAGGTTTCACAACAACTCCAAAGAATAAGGATTCTGCATAAACATTGTACAAACACGTGTTTTAATGTACCTAGTACACCTAATCTGTTTTCTTTTTCAAATAATGCATGCACGTTAGGCCTAGTGAATCTTAAATAAGATCACAATTGTCGAATATGAATTTATTGAGAACCGCGTATGTTATTGCATCTCGTCTGCTTCGTGTGTTTTATATTTGATTGATGTCGATTGTTTAGCTTTCACTGAATTTGAAAACAGCCGTTCCGATATAAATCATATTTGCGTGACAGTGAGGCTTTGCGCAAGTCCGTTTTGTTGCATTTGATTGGCAGGCAGAACTCCGTGTTTCGGTTTATCAAGCAATAGCAAAATAAATTGTTTTAAGGTTATTATAAAAACAAATCTGAAAACCAATATACATGTATAAGTGTAACTGTAAAATATCAATCATTGTACAGGCTAGTATACTATATGTGAAACGATGCATGTTCAACTGAATAAATCTGTTCATAAGATTCGCATGTACATTGATACAGCTTTAAAGATACTGTGCGATTTTATCGTCATTGTGTAACTATACATGTGCATGTACCGCTTTATGGGATAAATGTTCCCCTTATTCCTACATTAAATCGTGAACAAGTATTGTGTTTCCACTCTTAATGAAAATGTCGATGATTATAGAGTTATTTTAACTACTCTAATATATATAATTTGTAATGCAACCAGCACTTAGTCTGATGCATATATGGAATTACATGCACTTTCAATAGAACTTTATATGAAATTGCATAATATTTTAGAGTATGGCTTAATCGGTTTTACGAGTTGGTTTATTGCAAAACAATCGAATTATGTTACCAGAAGAACTTGGAAAATCAAGATTAATAAATACTTGTTCTTACTTATGTTAATATATAATCTGAAATAGTAACATCTCCAGAATTCCCATCCTCATATTGCCAAGCTGGGAAGGCTCTGGGTATATGATGTATAAATACTGAAAATGTGATCCCTTGGAAGCAACAAACACAAACAAGAGAGAAAAGTAGCAGACTCGGTTTTATTGAGTCTGTTCTTGAGAGATAATTATAAGACGCAACACCTCTCACGCTTCCTGTGCTTCCTGCACCGGCTTTAGCGATATTCTACTTTAAAGCAACACAGAACGGGCTTGATGATCCCAAAGGTCCAGTAAATGATAACACTACGGATTTGTGGTCTGGGCGACTTTTTACGGCCGCCACACAGCACTCAACAAACGCTAGCGTGAATGTCAATATATACTGAAAAAGTGATCCCTTGGAAGCAACAAACAAAAACAAGAGAGAAAAGTAGCAGACTCGGTTTTATTGAGTCTGTTCATGAGAGGTATTTATGAGATGCAACACCTCTCACGCTTATTAGCACCGACTTAAGCGGTATTATACTTTAAAGCTAAACAGAATGGGCTTGATGAAAGATGAATATGATGTATTTAGTAAAGACAAATGGGTAATCATGGTAATACTTGAAGAATAAACACTATTTGTGAAAGGTGTTTCTCCGTATATTACCTCTCATGAACAGGCGCAATAAAACAGATCTGCTGTTGTCTCTTGTTTGAGTTTGTTGCTTCCAAGTGATCAACTTTTCAGTATTTACACAAGCCTTTGTTTATTGATGTGTAGCGGCTGTAAAAAGTCATACCGACTACAAATCACTAGTGTTATTATGTACTATTCGTTTTTGATCACCACACTCAGTCGTTGCGCATTAAAGTAGAAACCCTCTTAATATGGTGCTAGGAGGCGTGAGAGGTGCTTCATCTTATTTACCTCTTATAAAAAGGCTCAATTAACCGATTTTGCTACTTTTCGGTCTTGTTTATGTTTGTTTTGAACAATGATAATCTCATACTTAAGTATTTAAATATTGTCTAGGATAGGACCCCATTACACAATTAAACAGAATGAACATTTAATTACTCGTTGTACCAAAAATGTTGATAACATGATTACTTACTGCAGATTAACATGGTGTTTAATTAAGTATATTCCTATACGAACGAACTGCATACTCCTTTACATCTAGGTCACTTACCTTTTACCATTCATTGTTTTATTTGAAATTGAAATTTACGTGATCGATAACAATAACAAGACAGTCTAGACATTGCTTAAGCTGGTTAATGGTAATGATGAGCTCAGATTCACATATCTATGTAGTGTACTATCATTCCGATACATGCATGATGTATACGTTTTCCGATCAGAGATTGTCTTTCAAATAATCAATTAGGTCAAAAACGACTGGTCAGCTTAAATCGATGTTATGTGTACACAACCCTCGCTATTATCCTGTCTTCAGCGTTCAGGTTGAGAAGACTTTGTAAATAAAAGCACATCTTATCAAATGGAAATCTCTAATAATAAAAGTAGAAATAAAAGTAGAACCAGAAATGCAGCAATCAAGGACCACAGTCAACAAAAAGCAAGCAAAGAAACAAACAATAATTTTAAATACAACTAAAAGTTTAGACACGACATCAAAAACATAAAGTGGTAGACAATAGGGCTACCGCATTGGAATGGTCAGTGGCAAAAATGGCATCCATGAGTTTAAATCAGGTTTTAGAGTGCACCAAACCTCACTCTTACCCTTTTGTCCTCCAATAAAGCGGGACAGGTCAAATAAGGATATCCCCACCAGGTCATATTCTCTAACAAATAGGCAATATAAGTATAACACATACATAATCATGTATATAAAGTCCACATCCAGAGAAATTAGGAAACGATATATGTATATACACTATACAAATTATAATAAGAAACACCTCAGAATGTATCCAGAATTGCACTGAACAAACATAGCAGTTGCCGTAAGTCATTTCATATATTTTATGTATATATTGACAATCATACTAGCCTTCATTCAGAGTTGTGCGGCGGCTCTAAATAATGTCGGTACACCTACGATCCAGTTGTGTATTTACTAACTGGTATTGGTATCGTTGAACGCAATCTGTTTGGCTATAAAGAAGAATAACACTTAAGCCGGTGATAGTGGGGTGTTAGGAGTGTTGCACCTTATATTATCTCTCATGATCAGACTAAAAAAAGAAGATATAAAAGTCGAATATGATATTTAGTATTCAGAGAACACAGTCAACCAAGCATGAATTGATATCCCCCGTCGAATAATGTATTATCCTCGAGTGGAAGAAATGTGTTCGAATTTTTTTAAAATTACTAATAGTATAAATCGTGACCTTGACCCTTCATATATTCGAATATGTATTAGATATAGGTATTTTTGAAATTCATCACCATAGTAGATTTGATAGAGGATTAGAGGATTCATAAGCTGATAATTAATACAAAATGTAAAACCTTTATCTCTTGTAGTTTCATAGAAGATTTGTTTTTAAAGTTCTTCCCTATTAACTCCTTTTAAAACTGATCGAACAAGGGGCCCTAAGCTCCCAATTAAAGAAAAATTGAACCCATGATCCAAGGTTTCTTATAAGAAAAAAAAATTAAATAAAAAAATTAAAATATTTAGAAAATTTGAACCAATGTTTCTTATGAAAAAAAGAAAATAATTAAAAAAAAAAAAATGCCTCCTGTGAGATTTGAATAATTCAAGGGGACATTTATCAATTGAAGGGCAATAACTCCGGCGTTACTAGTACGATTCCGAAATAAATTTGCTGAGTCACCTCCCACTGTTGTGCAATCTTGTCTTGTCGTGCCCTCAACGGTTTGTTAACCTGTTGCTTTAGCTTCTGCCAAGTCACTGAGTTCCTTCTTTGTGGCTTTCTAGGCTATTGTCTTTTTTGTATATATATATATATATATGCACGAGCATCTTTGTGTTTTATTTATAAGGCCTATTAATGCTGCCTTGTTGGTTAGAAAATGGTTCATGGCGGGTATTTCTTTATTTACACTGTATAGTTGGGATGTAATAGGGTAAGTGTGAGGTTTGGTGCACCCTAGAACCTGGTTTAAACCCCAAGCGGCCTGTTTTGCCACTGACCGTTCAAAGGTAGCCCTATTGTCAACCATTGTGTGTTTGTGATGTCTTATTTTGCCTTTTATTCATTTTTACATATAGTTGTTCTTCGTTTCTGTGAGTGTGTGTGGTTGATTGTCGTCCTTGAATGCTACCCCCAGTTC